>WSXT02094543.1:0-11622 GCA_011762715.2 Neuroterus valhalla
TTGCCCAATTTTTTTTATTTTCAGCGAAAAATCGCTAAGTCTCAAAAACCACTCTATACCTTTCTTCCTAATTACTTAGCAGATAAGTGCTTCACGGGTAAGTTGAAGAAGACCTAATTTCCTTGGATTCCGAAAAAAAGCAATGTTCTAACTGTAATAGGTCATGAGTTACGACCCCTCAAAGTTGACTGTTTTTGCCTATTTTTAGGGGCAAAAAAAAGCTTCAATTCTTTCAGAATCAATCATGCCAGGTTAAGTTTACGTCAATGTTGACAAGAGACGAGATAGAGTGAACAAAAATCTGCGTACATCTAAAAAAAAAAGTCTCCTAACCCTATTAGTTTAGAAATTGCAAGGTTTCGAAAATTCCCTTTTTTTGGGCACTTTTTCTGCAAAGAGGCACCTGAGTGTACCGTAAAGTAGAAGTACGGCCACATTTTAAACAAATAATTTTCCATAACAAAATCTTTCTGTCACCACATTTGATTACTTTTTGGCCATTCTTTTGTACTTTTGTGGCAGAAAAGTTATTGTAATTGGTGCAAAATCTGTAATATAATTTTTTATCAATAAATGAATTAGTTTTAATAATTTTGGAATGATTGTTTATAGCAAAATCTCGTTACAACTGCTTCCGAGTATTTTTTTAGTATTTTGTGCATAATACTCAAGAATTACTCAAAAGTGTTTACCACAAGGTTTTGTTATAAACAATTATGAATAAAATCATTAATTTATTACTTAAAAGATAGGTATCACAATTCTAGACAATAATGATTATTTTCTTGACACAAAAGTACTAAAAAAATACTCGGAAGCGGTGAGAACAAGATTTTGTTATGACCAATTAATCAAAATTTATTAAAAATAATTCATTTATTGATAAAAAAATATATTACATATATTACGGGAAACGAGGTATTTCCAAAAAACAAAACCTCTCCGTTTTCGGTCAAAAATGACCAAAAAAACGGAATTTTCAAAATCTCACAATTTTTAAACAAATAGGGCTAGAAGACTTTTCTTTCTTTAGATGTACGCAGATTTTTGTTTTCTCTATTTCATCTTACAGCATCATCATCGTAAACTTACTTTGAAACGATTTGTTTTAGAAAAATTGAAACTTTTTTGTTTGCCCCTGAAAAAAGGCAAAAACAGTCAACTTGAGGGGTCATAACTCATGACCTATTACAGCTAGAACATTGCTTTCTTTCGGAATCAAAGGAAATTAAGTCTTCTTCAACTCACCTGCGAAGAAGAAAGGTATAGAGTGGTTTTTGAGACTTAGCGATTTTTCGCTGAAAATAAAAAAAATTGGGCAATTTTCAATGTACCATAACTTGGAACCTATTGAGGATAGCGGATTATTTTTGGGCCAAAATTTTCTCATAATTCAGTTTTCTTTCTTTCACCTGTTGGACATTTTTCTCTACAATGCAATGGGAATTACCTATATACGTAAACGCAAAATTTGGAAATGTTTCCAAAAAAAAACTGGGTTCCTCCTCCTAATCGAGGACACTTTTTTGATATGTCAAAGTGGACCCTTTAATGAAGTGTTCTCAAAAAAAAAAAATTATAAAAAGGAATTTTTCGGGAGCAGAAGTACCAGATGCCTGGACTAGAAGAGAAATCGTGAATTTCGAACTTGATTCACCTGATATTGAGAACTTTGAATAAAATTTACAAAAACGTCTTTTTTCTTATGGGAAATACGTGTTAAACTTCATGGGATTGTGGATTCAAACAAATTTCCGGGCGTTTTGCATCAAAATTCGAAAAAATTTGTTGGACCACCCTAATGTTGATACGTTGAATGTTGATGATGATTGTTATAACATTAATTTTTAGATTCTTAGATGAATTTGAAAAGTGGGATGATATTAAGGAAGCAGAGAAAAATTTCAATTGACTTGAAGCAACAGCTGACGTATTTGGTATAAAATATAAATATGTAATTCAAGCTGCTTAGCATTTTATGTACGGTTTTTTTTTCATTAAAATTCCAGTTCACCAGCACAAGAAATGCTTGACATCTTTTGCCTCGTTTCGGAATCAGTCTCTCCCTCCCTTTGATTAAGAAATCAATTTTCACGCGGGAGCAACTTAACCCCACTGCATCCACCCATTTTCCGCCCACTACTCACCACAAACTGGCTTCTCATATTCGGGGGAGATGGCAGAAGTTTTGTTTTGACAATTTTCCCGCAGAAAATTAGTCTATATAAATAAAGTAAGGTTCAATTAAAAACTCGTTTGTCTACTTGCTTACTTTATTCAATATCTTATATAGCGTGTCTGATTATCAGGGAGTGTATTTTTTAGAATATTCATAGAGCCATTTCACACAAACCTACCTCTTCTTATAGCCTTCAGTATGAATTTGAACAGATTCAGATAATCGTAAAAACTTCAATGCGTCATAAAAAGTCAGGAATCTACTTAAATTGAATATACCGCTGGCTTAGTTCGCATGTTTGAGCGCGCCAAGGCGCGTTTCCCTGATCTATCGCTTTGCGCTCGATAATAATGGATTCAACTCGCGCTGAGCGCTCAGTCTTTGAACGTCCCCCATATTCAAGCAGAGACCTTTTGAAATTGAAAGTGAACTATTAGAAACAGTAATAGCGTTGTAAAGCGTTCCACGCTCGATTGAAGTATGTCGCTTTATTAAATAATTAGGTTTTTTATTTTCTTTCCATCCCGTTATTGATGAAGCAAAAATCCAGAAGACAAATATTATCCGATTTCAACATTTTTTTTTTCAATGTGAGCTAATGAAATTTCGCTTCAAATAATCATGGGCGATTTTGGAATTAATTTTTATTTTTTCGTTATTAAATACCGAAAATGAAAAAAAAAATTGGCTTTTGGAGAAAACCGGTTTTTAAAAATGCTTGGATACATTTCAAAATTCCTAGAAATTTTGAAGCAAATATCCAGAAAAGATTTCCAATAGCAATGCAAATGATTGCAAAAATTTCGTTTTTTTTATAAACAAATAAGTAAATGGAAATGGTTTCGTAAGGATTGGCAGCGATTCGTCACTTAATTCGCAATAAATTTGAAGAATTTGCGGACAAAAATAATTTTTTAGTCAAATCATTCAAAGTTAATGAATAATTAGTTATTTGAAAAAGAGTTTTTATAACCAAAAATCTACATCAGGTTTTTTCGATTGATTGAATCAAGTTTCTTCTAAGGAATCGATCATATATTACTTGTGAATAAAACCAAAGTATCTTATTTGGTGAACAAAATACATTTATACATATCGTTCCATAGCAAAAAATCATTGCCCAATAACTGTCTGTTAATTCTGCAATTAAAGAAGGTATTGTATATGTAAATATGTATAATTGTGTATGAAACAATAAAAATTTGTTTAAACAATTTTTGTTTACAATGAAATTGTTAACTGTCATCGAAACGTTTTTCAAAATGTAGAAATTAGTTATTTATAGTTAGTTACATCGAAAAAATCAAGTTAATACCTCCAAAAACAGCAAAATAGTGCATTCATCAATTAAGGTAGTTTCAACTAATACGAATTTATAATTGCTGACCAAATATGGTAGATGTTTTATTTTCAAGTAATATATGATTGATTCCACAAAAAAAAACTTGATTTAATTATTCAAAATCACCTGATAGGGACATTTGTTTATGAAAATTGTTTTAAAAATAAGAAATTATTTCATAACTTTCATTGATTCGACTAAAAAACTTTTTTGTCCTCAAATTGTCCAAATTGAGTGCAACTGAAGAAAAAAATCACTGCTCGTCCTCACGAAACCATTTTCATTCTATTATTTATTTATAAATATTCCAAAAAAATTTCAACATTTGCATTGCTGTTGGACAACTTTTTCCGATAGTTGCTTGAAGTTTTTTAGGAGTTTTAGAATGAATTGGAGTATTTTTCAAAAACCGGTATATGTACCTCCAAAGTCAAAAAATTTTCCATCAATCTACATATGAAATATCAACTAGCCCATTATGGATTGGAAGTTTATCGTCATTTTTATTCAATAATTTGCTTTAAAATAATTATTTTTTGTCAGAAGTTCTCCTCTTCTTCTGTTCTGAATTAATCTTCCCAATCAAAAATGTGAATACTTGGGCGCAAGTAAAATTTTATTCCTATTTCAAATTTAACTATTCCGTATTATGTAGAAAACTTATGTTTTTTGTTAAATTAAACTATTTTGGTAGAAAATTGTATTGTTTGGTTCGAAATTCTATAATTTTTGTCGAAAATAGAAATGTTTTTGATAAAATATGCCTTCTTGTCTTAGAAATTCAGAACAATATGGTTGCGATTAGTTTTATTTTATATGCCAATTTAGTTTCAAAATAGGTTTTTTTTAATTCAAAAGTTTGGTTGAAAAATAATCTTTTTGGTGAAGCGGTTAATTATTATGTCCAAAATGTTCCTTTTCTAATAGAATTCAACTGTGCTTGATTCAATATCAAAAAATGTTTTTGTTTGAAATAACAATTATATTTTTCTCAGACGATTCATCTTACTATAGTTTGATTGAACTGATTTTTATTTGAAATTCCGGATATTGCGTCGGATGGAATATCAACTTCAATATTTTTCGTGAAAACATTTTAATACAAAATGGAGTAAAAATCCAAAGGTCTTTAAAAAAATTACCTTCTTTGACTCCAAAGTTTTAAAATTTTTGCCCAAGAATTCGGCGGCCGCTAACAATAAGGTTTTATCGCAGCGATCGAAGCATCAAGGTTCTATCTTTATCAAATTTCAAAACGGTACTATCTCGTCGGCCAATTCAAAAAGATCCTATCTCGGCGCCCGATGCAATAAGGTTCTATCTCAGCATTCCATGCAACAAGGTTCTATCTGAGCTAGATAGAACGCTGTATCAAAATCTTTCAAGATTATTCAGAATTGATTTTTGAATAAATAAATTCAAATTTTTAATAGTGATTTTCTCCGAATTGGAAATTTCACATTCATATCTCGATTTTTGTTTTTACTAAATAACTAGATTCAATATTGTTTTATTGTGAAGCTTAGATTTGAAATGCGTATTGCTTTAAATATCAGAAGCCTTCAAGTGAAAAGTATAATGTAGATGAAAGCTTTCCATTTTTTTCAATGTTACGGAACTAGAAGGATTTCAAGTTTGAAATTGTACGGATTCGTACATTCAAATTTGAAAAGTTTTCATTTTTTATGATTACAGCAACTTTTTAATAAAAATGGTGCATAGTGATATATTTTATAGAAAATATATGTGTAAACGAGTCGAGTATTTTGACATAATATTTCAATGGAGGAGAAATTTCTTCGATTCAATTTTGTCGTCTCAAAGATGCACGTTTCCAAGCCTAATTCGATAATCGAATAAATCTTTGAGCAACTCAACGCGCACATTCAGAGAAGCAACAAAGTTCTACTAGATTAACTTCCACGTAGGCCCCATTTTCATGGTTTCATGACATTTATTGTCCATAAGCTCAGTGAACTAAGTAGAATTGGAATTTGTCTAAATGCTTAACTGTAACAAAACTGATCGCCGAAAGCCGTAAAGCTGCTCGTAAAGGGAGAACGAATTTTCGGACAATAAAAACCTAATTGCTACCAAAAGAAAGTTCCCTTCTCGCGCCAGTCGCGAATGAGATTTTATTCTAGACGGGAGTGATCGACGAGCTTGACCCCATCTTACCCTCGAATTTACGTTCCACTTCTTTGGGAAATAAACTTTCCGTTGATCCAACTTCCAGGAAAAGTGACAATTTTCATTCTTTCACAAATTTATCATTAACGCATTCGATATAAGAAGACTACTGATTTAGAACAAAACATTCAATCAAATATTTTATGTTGTTGTTGTTAGGAAATGGAATATTTTATTTTCACTTGGAGGGTTCCGCGATTCATAAGGGCACAATTAATTTTTTTGTGCGCATAGAAATTTCACAGGAGAGCATAAAAACATTATCTCAAGTCGAAATAGCAATATGCACAAAGGAGAAAAGTCTGCTTCAGAGCTGAAGTGTTGGATAAAAAAGTTTGTTTAGAAAAAGTTATCACGTCCTGAAGGGAGTAGATGTGGGAGTTTACCCTGTCAAAGTAAAACTGATCTGCAATTTGAGTTCTCAGACCATGAAATAATTACATGAACTGACTCCCAAAGTGTGAGATCCAGAATTTTATAAGTTATGGAAATCTTCTTCTAAATAATAATATAAAATCAAATTTTCATGAAAAAACTTGCTCCTAGAACGAGGAGTGCTAAGATAAGGGTTTCCTTTTTCTCAAAATAATAGTATTTTCAGAAAATGGATCATCTTTCAACAAAATTCCAAAAAGAACCCTTTTAAACGTGACAGTCTTTTAAATATAATAAGAGATTCTCGAAAAGTTCATAAGAACCTGCTTGTGATTCTTATTAAATTTGGTCTTCTGTGATCCTGTATGTCCTAAAAAAACACATATTTACTAGATGGCGAATTTTTACATTCTCATCATAATGAGAAGGGATTGGTTTTATGTGGAAATCGACTTCCGCGGAATTTATGAAATTTCCACGTTTTGAGACCTTCCAAATTCCGAAGAAGTATTTTTTACGTTGGTGTCTGTCATCGTCCTCTGTATACGCCATAACTTTGGAAAGACTAATCAGATTGGATTGCCCTTTGGCACACATTTCGATGGACAAAAAGACAAGTCAAGTTCATTAACCAGCTATTTTGGATGACAAATCAAAGAGGGGGATCATTTTGAGAGATTTTTTGGACTTCTTTTTTTCAAGACTTAAAAATTGTAAACACGATTTATTGCAGCACGTAAAATGTGAAACAATTTATCTCGATCACTTTTTTCGATTAAAACGAAATTGTCAGAGTTACGGTATTTTGAAAATTCAAAAATATGAAGGAAAATAAGAATTTTCAGCCAAATAACGCAAAATTGGAAAGAAAGTTTGAGAGGGAGCTGTTTTTTCTTAGGAACCCTACAACATCGTGAATACAACTTTTTGAATTTTCTCGAAAAATCTAAAATTCCAATTTTTGTCGCACAAAAAATGATGAAAAATAATCTGTGAACTCGATAACTTGCGAATGAATAATCATATTTGATACTACTTTTGCACACATTCCCAGGGACCAAAAAGACAGGTCGGGTTCGTTAATCAGCTATTTTGGACGTAAAATCAAAAAGGGGGAGCATTTTGAACATTTTTTTTCGACTTTTCTTTCCAAGACTGAAGGATTGCAAGTATGGCTTCTTGCATTTCGTAAAAAGTGGAATAATTTGTCCGAATGATTTTTTTTTTGGTAGAAACAAAAATGTCAAAGTTGTGGCATTTTCAAAATTCAAGAATATGAAGGAAAAATAAAAATTTTGGCCAAATAACGCAAGATCGAAAAAAAATTCAAGGAAAGAAAATATTTCTTCTGAAAGCCCTACGAAATCGTGGATACAACTTTTTGAATTTTCTCAAAAAATCAGAATTCAAATTTTGATCGCACAAAAAATAATGAAAAATAATCTGTGGACTCGATAATTTTCGAATGAATAATCATATTCGATCGTACTATTGCACACGTTCTCAGGTACAAAGAAGAAAGGCCAAGTTCGTTAACCAGCATTTTTCGATCAACGATTATGGTTCAAGCCATAAAAATATAATACTCAAAAATCAAAATTCTCATTTTGTGAGCAAACTATGGGAGATACGGAAAAAAGTGGAAGTACCAAAATTTTTTATCGAAAACATTTCCTCAAGAATAGTCTAAAAATATAAAATTCCAGTTTAGGAACAAAATTGTTCTTTGAAAGAACATCTACAAATTTTGTTCAATTTTTCTTCCCTCATGAGATGCATAGTTTTGCTGTTAATTAAAAAAAACAACATTTCAAATAAAAGTCAAGTTCCTACCTAAACTTGACGAGATACAAAGCAAGCTGTAAAATAAAAACTGTTCTTTTTCGATGGGATGGGTGATTTTTGTTTTAATTGTTATTATATTATTATTAGAAATATACTATTGAAAAAAAAAACAAGGTACAAGGTACATTTATCTCTGAGTTCACAAGCTCTATATAAAACTGTAGGGAGGTGCAAAGGCCGAGCGCGTAGCGCGAGTCAAATCCATAACCGAGCGCGGAGCGTGAGGTGAGATTACCATCGAGCGCGAAGCGCGAGACCCGAAAGTCGCGCGCCGTAGGCGCGTTCCAACTTGCGAGCGAAGCGAGCCGCGCGCGAAGCGCCCGATGAGAATGTGCCCGCGCAGCGGGCAGATTTTTTCTTACAATATCATGCTTTCTATTTGAAAATTAATCTTCTTGTGTGAATACTCGCCTTCATGATTGAAAATTGAAGTTCTCCAGTTAAATATTCATCTTTTTAGTTAAAAATTCATCTGCTTGGTTTGAAATTGACCTGTTTTGGTTGAAGATTCATAATGTTATTTAAAAATTCACTACATTGGTTGAAAAATGAACTATTTTGTTGAAACCCTTTTTTTTTGTTACCGGGAATTGATTTTCCTGATGGTATGTTTAACTGTTTCAATTTTTATAGAAAGAAAATGATATGTTTTTGTTGAAAATTTGAATATTCTTGTCAAAATTAATGTATTTTGCAATGTTTGATCTGTTGTGTTAAAGGATGCTTAGAATGAACGTCATGAATAAAAATAAATGTTTGCGTTTTGCGACAAATATAAATACGTTACTTCTAGTTGACCAAAAAAATTGAAAAACTTTACCGTGAGGACCCGTGAAAAGACCGGGAATTAGAAATCGTCCATCGAATCGCCACCATGTCCTTGTACAAAAGTGAGATAGTTCAAGGCAGAAATGTAGTGCGAAGAGTGATTATTAACTCATCAAAATCTCATTGTCAAAACTCTTAAATATAATGGCACTGAAACCAGAAAGTGATTAAATTGATCATGATTTGAAATAATAATAAAAAATTACGAAGTTAATAATATGAGCAAACAAGAAGATGCAAATATTGGAGTGTAAAATAATCATTTTCATAACTGGAAAAATAAACTTTTGTTCCTAACTAACATTCTTTTTCATTAGTAGATGAATCTATGTATTTTTCATGTAGTTTCTCTGACTCGAATTTTGATATTAAATCTCTCTCAATTGTGATACAAACATAATTTTTGTGATAAAAACAAGAGTTTTTTTCTTCAACCTGAATATAAGTAACCTTTTGATAAAAATGTAAAATTAGCATTTGGAGCAAATAAAAAAAGTTCCTTCTTTTGTAGTGTCTTCGATACCGGAGGATTGATTATCCTGGAGCTACATTTATCCTCTTGAGGGTTTTTAGGTTTGACTGGCTCATTATCGATTCCTTCAAAAAACGGCGAGATGATAAAAGTTGTAGAATAAAGGAATATATTTTCTTTCTAGCTTGCTTGTCGCACGCGAGATCATTTTCTTTAAAATTTATTTAAAATCCTGATTCGAAATCTGTGCCTAAAAAGTTTTAGAAGATATTTATTGTGAGTTGGAATTCCTCATTTAAAACTCAAAAACATTCCTTAATGGATACAATTTTTAATCTTTCTCGAAGAGAAAAGAAGAAACGAATATTAAAATCTTTTAGAATCAATTGCGAATTGGAACGTCTGTATATCTGTGAATCAATTCAACTTCCGATAACTTTAGGATGATAAATCTGTGGAGTAGAAAAATCTTTAAAAACCCTCTCTTTAGTTTATGAATTGAAGTATTTGAAATTAATTTATTTACTTGTTTATTTCAAGATTTTTACCAATTTCAATCAATATTCGAATTTGGTACTTCAAATCGAAGATTTTCACCCCTGGGTTGAACCCTTCTTATAAAAATTGTTAAAAAATAAAAAAATTCAGAGTCTTCTCACGATATTCATTTCAAATGCTTCACATTTTATGTAAAACAACTACATACCTTATTTTTCAAGTTTTTAAAAACTTGTATCAGAAGAAATGTCTTTTTCATATTTCCGACTTCATTTCTGATGAACCAATAATGGCTGAATTGAATTGTCATTCGGAATAAATTGTCCATAGTACATACGGCTCAAAAATTCTCAATGTTTTGTAACGAAGGCATTCTTTGGTATTTTTTATTCACGGAAAAAACCTCTGGGATTGGGGACTACTTATTGATTTAACTCAATTAGCTGCACTGCTTCATTTGAGATACATTCTTTGCCTTACAAGGTTGAAGTTTGACTTGAAAAGAACGTTCTTTTCTTCCTTTTTCTCTTGGAGCATAAAATCTAGAGGGATCTTGAACCAAGCATTGCAGAGAGTTCCTACTATACACCGGCCTTACCCTCCTGACAGGTCTCAATTAACTTCCAATTAGAAAAGTCGTTCTATCGTATCAGGGTCATTTGACCGAAGCTCGGTCTCGCCAAATATATATATTATTCGGAATTTGAATCGTATAACCTGACCCAAATCCTATTACAATGTAGAATAATTAGTCCATCCAGGAATTCGTTTGTTAACTTCACAAGATTTTTAGTCCAGTATATTTAGATTTTATTATTGCAATTCATTGGGGGAGCAATTTTTTTTGACATCTTTAGGGTAGGCACCATATAGGAAGCTCAAATCTAAGTTTTTAACCATACACCATTTGCAGGTTGTCCGCCATCTTGAATTAAGGGACGATTTCTTGTATCGAGAATAACAATCGTATTTTTAATTTAATCAGGAAAACAATCGATACCATTTTTTATGAGGAAAATGAGTTCTACAAATTAGTATACATGATGTTCTCTCGTATTTTGCTTATTTGTTGCTTAAAAATTGATTTTACGAATAAAAAGAGGAGTGCAAATTTTTTTATATTGAATATCTTCCTTTTCGGTGCCATCGCAAAACTTTTCAGACAAAAGTTGTAATTCACATGATCCTCTACAATTTTTGTTTAAAACCTTTTTTTGGACGAGCAATTGTTTACTCACCGTAGCGTCTGAAAGTTGCGCGCGCCGCCCCTCGGTAGTTGGTAGTGCTGGATTGCGAGGGCTGTGCTCAACATTTTTTATATTTCTTTTGTTTTTTTTTTCAATTGAATGTTGTTTCCACTTTTTTGTGTGCATGATTCATATGACAATTATCTTTTATTTGTTATTTTCATTTTGAATTTTTCTCGTTTTCAAACTCACTTTGATTGGTTTTTATTGGCATTTCAATTATTTACTATTGTTCAATATAATTTTATACGATTATTCATATGATATCTCTCGTTCGTTTGAAGAATAAATAAAAAATTCTCGATAATGAAGAATGAGGAAATTTTTACAGGAATTCGATTACAAAACTTAGTTACCAAAATTGTGAGATTCATGTTACAAACTTCACAACCTTCAATTTATGAATGTGCAATAGGGTGGTCCAAAAATGCATTACAAAAAATTTTTTCCGAATTTTTATGCAAAACGCCCGAAAATTTGTTCGAATCCACGAAAAAAACGCTTTTTTTTTGTTTTAAAAAAAAATGATATTTAGACGAACCGCAAGCCCCGTGAAGTTCAACACGTACTTCCCATAAGAAAAAAAGACATTTTTGTAAATTTTATTCAGAAATCTCAATATTAGATGAATCGAGTTCGAAATTCA
>WSXT02094554.1:0-25892 GCA_011762715.2 Neuroterus valhalla
CATGGCCCACAAGGAACGAATGTGAGAGTGGGACTTACCGAAACGGCACCTACCCACTAAACCTTAAACTCCTCTTTTCCAGACAACCCATATCCCTGGCACCGTTTGTCGCATTACTTCAGGGAAATGTGGGTAAGGCCAATACGCCGAGTTCCGGCATCCTCCAGGTTCACAGCTGCTTGCTCTTCTGCCTTCTGAATCCTTGCCACCTCCAACAAGCACGCATCGTCCTCAGCAGTACTTTAACAGCACTCAGGCTAGTCGGCCTTCAGCTTGTTGCAGAGGAGAATCAAGGATCGACTTCTCTCTCACGAGCTTTCTCTTCTATCTTCTTAGTCCTCAACACGTTTTCGACGTACTGAGCTACGATGATCCAGCAGTCGCGGAAGCTTATCATCAGCCCTAAGATGTTGTCTGGCGTGATGTTGATGCTCACTTCCATCTCGGCCCGACTCTTCTCAGTTGCCCATCTGTCGCACTCGAAGAACGTGTGCTCTACATCATCAACTCTCCCTGGGCAGTAAACACAATTGGGACTTGGCTTCCTACCCCTTCGATGTAGATAAGCATTTAAATGTCCGCGACCAGAGAGAAATTGCGTAAGGTAGAAATCTACCTCACCATACTTCCTGGCAATCCACGGCCTCGAACTGCCTATCAACCTCACCGTCCACCTCCCTCTTGAGTCGGCTTTCCAATCCTCTTCCCATCGCTGTAATGGCGATAACCTCATACGGGCAGGAATGCCTTTATCCGCACTATGCTGCTTAGCCTCATAGATACTCCTCCTCTCGGCTGCAAGAAGGTCGATTGGGATACAAGCCGCAATGACCAAAACAGCCGGACCGGACACTGACCTATAGGGGCAAGCGACTCTGAGCGCATCTTTACGCTAAACCCTTAGAAGCTCGTTCCTTCAGAAATCAAACCTAAGGGCATCTGCCCACACTTCTGCACCGTACAGCATTGTAGAATTCGCAACACTCATCAACGTTATCCTTTTGCAGCTCCTTGGGCCAGCAATGTTGGGCATGAGCCTTGATAGCATAGCAACCATGGTTTGCTGGAGTACCTATGCCTGGTGAGGACGACCAGCTCGGTCTTCTGAATAGCAAGTTGAAGACCATGGATTTGATGCCAGGTTTCAACTCTTCTTGTTACAACTTCAATCAGCATTCTTGCTTCTTCTTCGGTCCTTGCTTGTAGCATCGCCGCCAAATCGTCAGCAAATCCAATGAGCTTCGCTCCCTGCGGAAGATAAATACGTAGAACGCCGTCATACACCACGTTCCACATATCGGGCCCTAAGAACCGACAACTGAGCAACTCCCGACCTTTTATCAACGGAGCGCGTCCCCTCTGATGTTCCGAAGATACGCTTCCTGTCGTTGAAGTTGCTGCCGATGATACGCAGCAGATATTTAATTACTCTGAACCTCTCCAGAGCTTCAAGAATGTCAACCCATCGCAATGAATTGAAGGCATTCTTGACATCGAACGTGATCATGAGGCACAAACTCCATGACCTATGGTTGCCACTCTAAGCAACTACTCTCTTCTGAAGTGCCTCACGTATGGCCCCTACCGTTGACCTGCCTTCTATGAAACCATGATGGTTTCCGGCCAGGTCTTCCGCTGCTTATATGGTCGTTCTTAACCTGGCCCGCAGAAGGATCTCAAAGAGTTTCCCTATCACGTCGAGCATACAGAGAGGTCTGTATGAGGATGCAGTAATTGGGGCACCCTTACCCTTATGCAGCAGAATAAGCTTCTGCTTTTCAACCTCGCACAAAAAACTCCAGCTGAGAGGAAAGTATTGAACAAGTTGAGTAGCAAGAAAGGAAAATCTCTTGCCATCAACCTGATCACCTCAGGTGGAATTCCATCAGGACCCGGTGCCTTACCATAGGATATCTTTGAGGCTGCCACCCACAATTACTCTTTAGTGAAAAGAGGGATCGCTTCGAGCAGGAATTCCTCTATGATAACCCTGGGCGGATGAGCAGGGAATAGATCCTGAATGATCTTCTCCATCATGTCGGACTCCTGAATCGCGATAGGCGCTCGCCCAAACAGCTTACCGGTCAGAATCTGATAGCCAAGACCCCAAATATCACGATCAACAGACTGCTGAATTTCAATCCATTTGAAATGATTACTATCATTGATAGTTCTGTTCAAAACATTCTTGGCACACATATATTCCCTATTACCCTGAGTCGCATCCAATCTTCTTCTCCGAGTCCTTGGAATCTTGCGCTTCAGTCTGACGCAAACTCGCCGAAGCTCCGCAATCTCCTGAGTCCACCAGTACACCGGCTTCCTCTGGTACTTTGAAGACCTTCTGGGCATCGAAGCATTACACTCTTGCTCGATCAATTCCGTTGAAGCCTTTGCCAAACCCTCAACACCCGAACTGGCCAGCGCCGCACTTGTCGATTCCACAAGCATGCTTCCACCTTTCGAAGCAATCGTTCTAAGAAAGACAATCGCATCAAGTTTCCTCGAGTTCCAACCCTTCTTAAATGGATTGCGAGGAATGGAGGATGATTGAAAATCACAGCCCATATGGAAGCAGATATGCTGATGTTCGCTTGCTGTATAAATCTCAAGAACCCTCCAATCCCGCACTCTCCTGGCATCACCTGATGAGGCCATGGTAATATCCAGGATGGTATATCGGTAACCTCTCCGCCTTAAGGTGGTTGAGGTTCCCGGGTTCGGGATGGTAAAGTCCTACCTGGAAGCCAGGTCCGTAACTTCACGACCCCTAGAATCCGTCCAGGTCATGCCTCATTCACAAGATTTGGCATTGAAATCGTCAGCAACGATGAAATCACCGCTGACACTGGAGCAAAAGTCTTCGATTTCCTCCGTCTTTCTCCTGAAGGTTGCTATACCCTCGTTCGGCGAGAGATAACAGCTCACTATTGTGAGCAAACCGCTCGGAATCCAGACAAAACCGTCACCGCTATTATTAGAATGCACTAGGAACTTGGGAATCCTCTCCTAACCGCACACCTAGAGGACCCAAGAATTTGGTCGACAGAGAACCCTTCTCCTTTACCAGCACAAAGCGAGCACTTCGCTTGGCCCGTGCAAGCTGCTGCATTGTGGCCTTCCGCACCACAATTCCAGCACATTCGGCTCCGGTCCACACCCTTGCAGCTGTGTTAAACCCAACCGATCTTAATATGGCCCTCCTTGACCAATTTTTTGGCGTCAGTAACACGCATTTCCATGATAGCCATAAGGCTTCCTCGGAAATCTGTCTTCGTCATTTTGACGGTGACCGACTCCATAGACGCTTCACCAATTACTGTTTGCAAAGCTGCCCTCACTTCGTCTATATCCGCAGCGACATCCAAATCGCGGATCTGGACCTGGGCTCGCGGCCGAATTGCCGCACCTTCCCTGTATCCTCTATGGCATTTTGAAGTACCTCAGCAAATAAGGCTTTGTTTTCGCTCGACCTACCAAGTTCGAGCAGAACATCACCCTGCTGCGTCCTCCTGATGGCCTCAACGTCCACCTTAAGCTCCTGCGGCTTCACCTTAAGCTCCTGCGGCTTCACCTTAAGCTCCTGCGGCTTCACTTTTAACCGGATATCCTTCAGTATCTCCGCAAAGGTGCGACCTGAGGCTGGCCGTATCAAGACCGCATCAGGCCCAACACGTGGCTTCCTCTTAGAAACTTTTATACGAGGGACCACTAAATCCCTTTTACCTCCAGTTTTTGCAACGTCAACAACGGCTGAGGCTGACTGCCTTCTACGCTGACGCTTTTTTGGCTCACTCCCATCAGAAGTGTCCGAGGCGTGTTGCGCTTTCTTAGAGGGCCGCAAAGACGAGCCTTCCCCAGGACTTGGCGTCTTCTCAGCCGGCCTTTTCTTTACTACGCTGATGCTGCGGCGTATTTTAACGATCACAAGCCTCCTTCTCAAGAATGACCACACACGGTTCGCTACTTAACTTGGCCTTATCCAAGACAGCTTTGGCCTTCGACAAGCCCTCCTCAATACCCATATCCATGTTGCTTCTTTGCCCAACATGCGCGATCATTGTTTGGATTTCTCCAGAAAGCGCTCTCAGAATTTCTATAATCTTCCTACGGAAAACAGGCTCTGAATCGCCATCACACAACTCCTTAACATTCCTACATACAATGTCACCCGATCTCGAAGCAATGTTCTGATTCGTGGAGTGTCTTTGGTCTTCCCCAAAATCCTTAAGACCGGCACCGGGCACCGGGGCTTCTACCCGATCGGAACCAGCAGAGAGATTTGCACTTTCTTGGTGTATTTTGTTTGAAAAAGACACACTCATGTTTGGTTTGAAGTCAGGGATCCTTTCCCTAGCTGGTATTTGTCCATCCCGGGTATTTGATTTCCCCGGCACCACCCATTTCTGGGAGGCATTCACCTATCCGCAACATGGAGAGGCGCCCGATGGGAAACCAGCAACACCACACGGGAGTACTAGTAGTTGTGGTAGTAGTAGTAGCAGTAGTAGTAGTAGTAGTAGTAGTTTTCTCTCTCTTAAGGAGTAAAAAACGGAGAAATGCTCATGCACTTACCACATTCAAACTTTGTGGACCACAAACGCATGGTCCACAAGGAACGAATGTGAGAGTGGAACTTACCGAATGGCACCTACCCACTTAACCTTAAACTCCTCTTTTCCTGTCAACCCATATCCCCGGAACCGCTTATCACATTACTTCAGGGAAATGGGGATAAGGCCAGTACGCCGAGCTACGGCTTTCCTCTGCATATCCAACTTGGAATACAGACTCTCTTCGTTATTCCATATTCGCTCCAACACGCACGCATCGTCCTCAGAAGTGCAATTGATTTACACGGGCTCGTCGGCCTTCGACGTGTTTGGACCCTCAAGGATTAACCCCACCGTCTCTTAAATGTTCCTCCTGCTTCTTAAGCTGCAGTACACTCTCAACGTTCTGAGCTATAGCGTCCCAGTTGTTGCGGGGACCAACCATCAGCCGCACGGTGTTGTCTGGCGTAATGTCGGCGGTCAACTCTGGCTCCAGCTTCCTCTTATCAGCCGCCCATCTGTCACACTCAAAAAACGTGTGCTCAACATTATCCCCCCTTCCTGGGTAGTAATTGCAGTTGGGTCTTGGCTTCCTGCTCCTTCGATGAAGGTAATCATTGAGATGTCCGTGGCCAGAAAGAAACTGCGTGAGGTAAAAATTCACCTCACCATACTTCCTGGTGATCCACGGCCTCAATCTGCCTACCATCCTCACCGTCCACCTTCCTCTCGAGTCAGCTTTCCAATCCTCTTCCTAGCGCCTAAATGAAGATAACCTTATGCAAGCAGCAATGACGAAATCTGCACCTTGCTGCTTCACCAATAAGATCTTCTTCCTCCCGGCTGCAAGAGGGTCAATCGGAATACATCCCGCAATGACCAAAACAGCCGGACCGGACACCGACCTATAGGCGCAAGCGACCGTACAGCATTGTAGAATTCGCAACGCTCATCAACGTTCTGCTTTTGCAGCTCCTAAGGTCTTCAATGTCCGGCATGAGCCTAGATAGTAAAGCTACCATAGACTCAGCTTTGCACTTAGCCTTGGAGATCTGAACTCCGAAAGTGAGCTTCTCATCAATCCACAAACCTAGGTACTTCAGCACACTCACGTACTCAATGCCATGCCCGGCGATACTCGCAATAAATGGTTTGCTAAAGTACCTCTGCCTGGGGAGAACGACGAGTTCGGTCTTCTTGCTGGCAAGTTGCAAACCGGGGTTATGAAGCCAGGTTTCAATTCTGCTTGATACAACATCTACCAACATTCTGGCTACAGTTTCTGTCCCTGCTATTATCATCTTCGCCAAATCGTCAGCAAGTCCAATGAGCTTCGTTCTATCCGGGAGGTCCATTCGCAAAGCATCATCATACACCACGTTCCACATGTCGGGCTCAAGAACCGACCCTTGAGCAACTCCCGACGTTACTTCAACGCAGCGCGTCCCTTCTGATGTTTCGAAGATAAGCTGCCTGTGGCTGGAGTAGCTGCCGATAATACGCAGCAGATAATCAGGTTTCTGAACCTCTCCTCCAGAGCTTCAAGAATGTCAACCCATCGCAATGAGTTGAAGGTGTTCTTGACATCAAACCTGATCATAAGGCACACACTCCTTGTTCTATGGTTGCCGCTGCTTATATGGCCGTTCTTAACCTAGCCCGTAAAAGGGTCTCGAAGAGTTTTCCAATCACGTCGAGCATACAAAGAGGTCTGTATGAGGATGCTGTGATTGGGGCCCCCTTACCCTTGTCCAGCAGAATAAGCTTCTGCTTCTTCCACCTCGCACAGAAAACTCCAGCTGAGAGGCAAACATTGAACAAGTTGAGTAGAAGGGAAGGAAACTCTCTTGCCATCAACCTAATCACCTCAGGTGGTATTCCATCAGCCCCGGTGCATCAGGCTCCGGAATATCTTCGAGGCTGCCACCCTCAATTCCTCTTCAGTAAAAAGAGGGATTGCCTCTAGCAGGGATTCCTCTATGATAACCCTGGGCGGGTGAGCAGGGAATAGCTCCTGAATAATCTTCTCCATCATGGCGGGTTCCTGAATCGCGATAGGCGCTCGCGCAAACAGCATGCTGGTCACAATCTGATAGCCAAGACCCCAAATATCACGATCAACAGCCTCCTGAATTTCGATCCATTTGAAATGCTTACTATCAATGAAAGCTCGGTTCAACACTTTCTTGGCACTCACGTAATCCCTGTTAGCCCAAATCGCGTCCAATCTTCTTCTCCAAGTTCTTGGAATCTTGCGCTCCAGCTTGAAGCAGATACGACGAAGCTCCGAAATCTCCTGAGGCCCTTAGTACACTGGCGCTTCTGACATTTTGAAGACCGCCTGGGCATCGAAGCATTGCACCCTTGCACAATCAAGTCCATTATGGACTTCGTGGAAGCCTCAGCATCTGAACTGACTAGAGCCGATTCCACAAACATGCTTCCGAATTTCGTAGCAATCGTACTACTGAAGACAGTCGCATCAAGCTTCCTCGAGATCCAACCCTTCCTCAATGGATTGCGAGGAATGGAGGATGATTGAGAACCACAGCCCATATGGAAGCAAATATGCTGATGGTCGCTTGCTGTGTAATTCTCAAGAACCCTCCAATCCCGCACTCTCCTGGCTACACCTGATGAGGCCATAGTGATATCTAGAATGGTTTCTCGGTAGCCTCTCCGCCCAAAGGTGGTTGAGGTTCCCGAGTTCAGGATGGTAAGGCCTAACCTGGCAGCCATATCCGTAACATCCCGACCCCTTGAATCTGTCCAGGTCATGCCCCATTCCCAGGATTTGACATTGAAATCACCGGCTAAAATGAGATCAGCGGAAACATTGGAGCAGAAGTCTTCAATTTCCTCCATCTTCCTTCTGAAGGTTGCTATACCCTTGTTCGGCGAGAGATAACAGATCACAATTGTGAGCGAACCGCTCGAGATCCAGACATATCCGTCACCGCTTCCGTGTGAATGCAGTGGGAACCTTGTGCTATCGATAACCCAGATAGCCGCAGTGCTGCTTTTATCAGGAAACCAGTTGAATCCTCTCCTGTTGTCAAACTGCTCGCTGACGATATAAGTGTCAGCACTTTTTCAGCTGCAAGCTGACACATAAGGTTCTGAGCCAGCATGCAGCGCCCAAGATTCCCTTGAAGGATCACCGCCATCTGCGGCTCGGGTTACATTTCCGGTCAGCCTCACAAAAGACCGCACACCTAGAGGATCCAAGTATGTGATCGGTCGAGGACCCTTCTCCTTTTTCAATACAAAGCGAACATTTGGGTTTACCTGTACACGATTCTGCTTTGTGGCCTTTTGCGCCACATTTCCAACATAGTGGACAAATGCCATAAGGCTACCCCGGAAATCAACCCTTGTCATATTGACCTTGACCGTCTCCATTGCAGCCTCACCAAACATTGACTATAGAGCCAACCTAACTTCATCCACGTCTGTTGCCACATCCAGATCGCGAATCTGTATTTGGGCACGTGGCTCTAACTGACGCACCTTTCCACGTTCCTTGACTGCTTTTTGCAAAGCCTCTCCAAATTGAGCTTTATTCTCGCTCGACCTCCCAAGTTCAAGAAGAACGTCACCTTACCGAGTCTTTCCAATGGCTTTGATGTTGACCTTCATCTCCTGTTGTTTCACTTGGGAACGGATATCCTTGACAATGTCGGCAAAGCTGCGATCCGCGTCTGGCCTTATTAAGACCGCATCAGGCACTAGTGCGCGACTTCTTTCTTGAGGTCCCCGAGGGAGGGACCATGTCCCTACTACCTCCTGGTTCCGTCACATTAATAGGAGGAGGTTGTTTCCTTCGCTGCCACCTTTTTGCCCCAACCCACTCAGACGTGTCTGAGGCAAGCTGAGTTTTCTTCATAGGACGCAATGATGAGGCTTCACCTGGACTTAGCGTCTTTTCGGCTGGCCTCTTCTTAGAGCGTTGCTGCCGTGGCGTACTCAGGCCATCGCTCTGCTGCTTCCTCCGAATCGCCGGGCAAGAATGCTTACTAGATTAGCTTTCTCCAACACAGCTTTGGCCACCGACAAGCCATTTTTGATAGTCGTATCCATTATAGCTCTTGTTCCAACATGGTCGGACAATTCCTGGTTTACTCCAGCAAGCTCATTCAGGATTTCCATCACTTTCCGTCAAAAAACCGACTCCGAATCAATGTCACTCAATTCTTCGACGCAACTATTAACTCTTCTTAACGCTGACGAATCGATGTTATGACTCGTGGAGTATCTTTGGTCTTCCGCAAAATCCTTGAAACCGGCATCGGCCACCGGGGTTTTCACCCGATCGGAACCAATCACTCACGGTTGGTTTGAAATCAGGGTTCCTTCCCCTAGCTGGTATTTGTCCACCCTGGGTATTTGATTTCCCCGGTACCGACCATTTCTGGAAGGCGTTCCCCTATCCGCGACCTGGGGAGAGGCCCGATGGGAGACCAGCAACACCACACGGGAGTAGTAGCAGTAGTAGTAGAAAAAGGAGAAGGAGTACGATGTTATAGGGGGGAGGCAGGGAGGGATTGTTGAGAATATAAATGGAAGAGAGGAACGTCGAAAAAGGGATGGAGTGATGAAAACTTGAATGCTAAAATGTTCAAAGAACTGAGAGAGGAGATATGTCAGAAAATGGGGGGTTTGGGTAAGAAATTGAAGGAAGATGTTCGGGAACTGCAGAAGAAATTGGACGAGAGAGACGCATTAGGGGAGGAGAGGAAGACGAAATCTTCTAGAAACTGGAATCTATAGAGAATCGACTGAAATCGCTGAGCAGAGAGAGTTCGAAGCAGAGAAAGAAGAGAATGTTGAGAGGATGAACAGAGAGAATGGAACAAGATATGACATGTCAGGAGAGGAGAAGAAATGGATGAAAGGGCCTGTCAAACAAGGCGAGGGAGCGAGAAAGACGAAGAACAGTGGAATAAAAATAATGAGAACGCGGCGAGTTTCACGAAAAGCAAAAAAGACTGAAGACGAGGACAAGAGGAATGAAAAAAGGTGATAAGGAAGTGAGTGTAGCGTTCAGGAATGTGTCAGGAATGGAAAACAAGGATAAAGGTTTGTGGGAGGAATTGAGAAAATAGGACGTTATAATGATAAGTGGCACGTGGATGGACGCGGAAGACTGGAAGAGAATAGAAGAGAAGGTACCACAAGGATATGTTTGTAAGAAGCAAGGAGCAAGGAAGGAGTACGAGAAAGAGAGATGGGTGGGTGGCATTGTATCAAGGATGAGAAAGGCTCTTGTTGTATATCAGGGATCAGAGGAAGATGGCGGAACAAAGGACAGAGTTATTATGAGAAGAATTAAAGTGCGGGGAAAAAGGTTGGCGGAAGTATACGTTTACAGGAGAAGAGGGGAAGTGGAGGGATGGAAAGTTATAAGGAGGTGGATAGGAGAAAAAGAAGAGGGACTAGTATCGATTGGAGGTGATCTGATTGCATGGACTGGAGATCAGGGAAGAGACGTATGGGATGACGAGGAGGTGCTCATGAGGAAATCGAAACATACAGAAACAGGTGGAGAAGCAGAATGGTTCATTTCTAATAGAAAAATGAAGAGGGACAAGGATTGAGAAATAACATTCACAGGGAAAAGGGAAACCGCAATAGACTACATTCTAGCACTATGTAGGAATGGAAGTGGGTGATGAGATAGGCTCGGTACACTTTCTGCTTATAGAGAAATTTTGAGGAGGTTATAAACATTCTAGGGGTAAAAAGGGTGAAGGAAAGGTAAGAAAGGTAAACATGGGGCGCTGGAGAAGAAAAAGATTGAGGAAATCAAGAGAAATAATGCTGAATGGTCATCTTGAAGGTTTAAAAAAGGAAGGGGTAGACAAGACAATAGAAAGGATGAAGGAGGTGATTGATAAGGTAAAAGAGGCTATAAGATGAAAAGAGGAGAACATAGGAACATGGGAAGAAAAGGATGGTTGGATGGTAGGATGAGCAATGTAAATAAGGTAAAGAGAAAATACAAGAGAGTGCAGAAAAGGAGGGAAAGGTAAAGAAGGTAATAAATATATAAAGAGGAAGGAGGAAGGGAGTAAATGATGGGGAGAATATAGAAAGGTTTTAGAAAAAGAGAAGAGGGTGATAGAGGAAGAAGGGGAAGATAGAAATGATATATATGCTGGGGGAAATTTAACGGGGCAATAGAAAGGGTGAAAAGGAATAGAGCGACTGGAAAGGATGACATAAAGAATGAAGCTTTCAACTGGAGGGGGGGGGGGGTGAGGGGTAAGAGAATAGATGTGGCGAATTCAAAAAAATTATGGAGAGGAGAAGGATGGACTGAAGAATGGAAAACGGGATAAGTGATACCGTTTATAAAGAAAGGAGATTATACAAAAGGAACTGATAAGTTTTATGTCCAAAACTATCTAGTAGGTAGGAACTTGGGAGTAAGACTTCAGAGTGAGGATAGGAAATGAGAAAGGGAAGGAATTGCGAACAGGAAGAGGACACAGGCAAGGTTGCCCGTTGAGCCCGCCACTGTTGATCATAATGCCAGCAGATCTAGAGGAAGAGCTAAAAAAGAAAGGGAAGGAAGGTATGATCATAGCATATGCGGATGATGTTACACTTAGAGCTTACCGAGAGTTTGGAATAACTCTCCTTATCATTTCAGTTTGAAGCCGAGAGTCAAGAAGATTTCGAGACGAAAGACACATGGGAATCTCGATCATAAGATCGATAGAGGATAGGGCAAGATATCGATCTCGAAGCGAGTTATCGAAACTTTTCTGCACATTAGTATTAACACGATTCTAGGTAATGTTCACTGTGCACATATCATTTTCCATTAGATTATTGCTGCAGACACAACCTTTGATAAATTTTTCATTTCAGATATTATTTTATAGAAATTATGAGTCATTATTTAAATTCTAATTAATATAATGAGTTTTATGATCGTGAAATATTTATTTTAATTCATATTCTGTTGAAAAATATAAAAGTAGGTATGAATTTCCGTAGCTGAGCAGCTTTTGTTTTACGGTTAACTATTTGGAATAGTGCACGTAACGATTCTTTCGCACATGTTTTGTCAACTATAGCTTTGAATAACAGATCGTTTGATTTGTTCAGTTATGAAAACAGTTTGTTGTGCGAAATATGAATAATTGAATACGATTAACCACCTACACATCTCTCTCTTACTGTCTCTCTTTCTGGCACTCCCTTTTCTTCTTCCTTTCCCGCTTGCTTGCAATATCATGCCTATTCAGAAGCTGAGGCAAGAAGGTGCCGTTTCAATAAAAGAGCCAAGAAGGTGCAACTTCAGAAAAATAGACAAGAAAGTGCACTAGCATTATAAGAGAATAAATAAATAAATAATAGAATAATCTTACGGATTCGTTGTGAATTTGGATTAAAAATGAATTCTAAAAGAGTGTACATCCACTCTATACAAAAACATCACAATAATTTTTACAGACAGTTGAATGTAGTTTATATTATATTCAAAATTAATATAACTTAATGTAAATTGGAAAAATTGTTAAAGTTCGATATGGGAAATATCATTCCAATACAATCGTCCTATAAATAATTTTTTCGGATCACACGATACGATAACGATTCGAATATCTCAATTTCTTGAATTGATGTTTGGAATCGAATAACTTTATAAAT
Organism: Neuroterus valhalla; assembly: GCA_011762715.2. Lineage (NCBI taxonomy): Eukaryota > Metazoa > Arthropoda > Insecta > Hymenoptera > Cynipidae > Neuroterus > Neuroterus valhalla. The sequence continues at coordinate 12,216 of WSXT02094554.1, forward strand.
TCAATATCGTTAATGATATAATAATATTATCAATCCTAATATACTTTTATTATAATATTTTATGTACACATAATATTAATCATTATTATAATAATAATGTTAATTATATTATTCATATTATCATGCTACGCTCGCAATTTTGAGCGCGCCTAGGGCGCGCATCATTCAAGTCTCGCGCTTCGCGCTCGGCTTCACACGTGCTTTATTCAGTTTACAGTGTAAAGCATACAAAGAGTTTCAAAAATATTGCAAAACTGTTGGAAACCTCTACTTCTATGAAGATTATTGGATTTTCTTCTTATTTTTTATGAAAATAAAAAAAAAATAATTCTACTTAAGGCTCTACTGGCCTCAAGGAACACATTCTCTTTACAATACTCGCCACCGATATTTGCATTTCGCATAGTTTGACTAGCAAATTCAATTGTTCATTATTTAAAAAGCGTTGTCACGATCAAAACAGAAAATATACGTCTTGTTGAAAAATAATTGAGAGAAAATTTGAAAGCCTTTTCAAGATTGACAATTATTCTATTCAATATTTCTTCTTTTCTCTTATTATCTGGCTGGAAAATGGAATTTTTTATTTTTGTAAGTGCGTTATCGCGGATAAAACGAAAACTATGCATCTTTTGAAAAAGCAGTCTCGAAAAAATTTTTAGATCTTTTCAAAATGAATAATTTTGGTCCTCAACATTTTTTTGCACCTTGCGTAGTTTAAGCGGAAACATGCATTTTTAATTTTTCAAAAACCAATTCCAATGGGTAAAACCAGAACCATTGGTCAAACATTGACGGGTAACGAACTCGTCCTTTCTTTCCCGGCCTTGACAAATTGTGCCAAAGCACAATCCAATATGATCATCCTTTCGAAAGCTATCGAGTATACAAATTAACAGACTACAGACTACAGATAGACAGATAGACTCCTCCGTATAAATCATTTTTTCTGACTCAGGGGTTCTCAAAACGTGGAGATTCCATTAAATCTGCGAAATTCAATTTCCGCATAAGACCAATACCTTCTCATTCAGAATCAGAATGTAAAAAAATTAATTCATTAATATATAGGGAGCTAGAGAAATCCCGGTTTTCTTGCTGTCTCCTTCTAAGCTTGCTCTCTCTTCCTTTCACCGACTAGAGCTGTCGACAATGCAAGGAGGCCCCTACCATCGCGCGCTTTTTTCTCTGAAAAAATTTGAAAGCACGTAGCATGAAAGCGACTACAAATACGCGAATGGAACATTTTTGGTAGAGAAGAAAATCCCTACAATTTTGGCTGGAACTTCTTTCTTCTTACTTGTGCCGTTTACGAGATATTTCGGAAAAACTGAGAAAAAGTGGATTTGTCAACCCTTAACGGAGGGCTGGAACTTTCACATTTTACAGGGTGTATTATCGAGGGCAAGCGTTCATTATATTAAAAATGCAGCCGTACACGAGCAATTGCAGTTTTAGACTTATTTAAACTGTAGAAGGAGACTAGGATAATGCAAAAAATGTGCAGTTTTCCGCAACTTCTTTGAAAAATCAAACCAGCTTCTCCTATGATGACATTCTGCCTTATTCGATTGTAATGTTCTCGATGTCTTTCATTTGTTTGGACAATTTTTTCATCACATTTTGTTACATTTAAACTGTTGAAATTCGTTCAACTTATTAATAACACATTAAATTGACTGTTATGATTTTTTATATTGCCTTATTAGTTTATCTTGTTCTGAAGGTTCAAATAATATGCGATAAAATGTTAGGAAAGTATTATTAAAATGAATATAAACTGTTTGGGCGTTTAGTGATTGATGAAAAAATACGTTCAACTCATTTATTTCAGCATCAAAAATTCGTTTTAAGAGAATACACACAATAGTATCTAATATCAATGATCAATATACGGCATAATACTCGACCCTCGTGTATAGAGTGTGGTTTTTTTCGCTTGCTCAGAGAGGTTGGAGAGGGAGGGCAAAATAAAAAATAAATGCATACGTCGAATTCGGGGAAGATATTTTGGAAAGTTACCCCACAAAATGAGCCATCGTCCTAAAGATTATTCGAAATTAGACTTTTGAGCCATCCAAGTGCCCATGGGTCTCACAAGGTTAGTTCATAAATTTTTTATGTATGTCAAAATATTTTGTTACTGATATCAAATTCAAAATCAGTCATTGAAGCAACCTCTATGAAATGTTTTCGTAAAAGATCCTACCATTTTCTACATTTTTTAAGAATATGAGAATGAAAAACTCTTTTTTAGCCTTAACCATTACCGATAACTTCAAGAATCTGTTGGTCGATAATATTGGATCTGACACTTTGAATTCACAAATTTTCCTATTAAATTTGAAATTTGTGAGTTTAAATACTTCCATAATATGTATTCCTTCAGTGCAGATAATTTTTTGAGTTTTGGACGATTTTTTCGATGCAACAATGCGCGTTTTTCCTTAGAACGTATTGGATAACAATGTAATTTCATGATTCTTAATTATTCAATAAGTTGCTAGTGTCACACGAGCTCAGGCCGCCTGCTCCAACTGCAATTGAAATTGAATGGAGAGTTATTTCCCGTAACCTTCGACTAGCTGAATTAAAATCTGTAGCAAAAATGTCTTATCACGTTAAGGCTTAGAAAAACAAGACTAAAACCTACAAAAGTCACGTTTCGGGCTATAAGAAGAAACCGCGGAGGATCAACCCGACTTGATAGAATTTCCAAAAAGGGAATTAAATTGAAGCGCATACCTAGTACTATTAACATTCTATCACCCATATTAACGTAAAAATTATTGTCATGTACTGAAACCGTTTCAAATACTGCAAGCACACATGTATTTCATCTTAATGCAAATACACTTGCAGTTCTATTTGACACAAACAGTGATAGAACTCTGGATATATCACTCATATCAATAACTGTTGTGAAGACTTCATATATGACAATGAATAAACTTTTATTCAAGACATTTCTAAAGGTTGTAGTAACTTGAGCTGCTTTCCTCTAGATTCATGAAAATAGCCACAGGAGTCTTCTGCAGGTGTTGTAGCCCCATTTTTTCAAATTCCCCGCGTGACAGGGTATGTTAACTTTTGATTGTTACTTGGCGTTGAAATTTCTCCCGAATATACAAAAATATACGTGAATAGAATACCAAGACATCATAAAGTACTGAATGTAAATTAAAATACATCAATAATACTGTTTCCCATCGAAAACCCTTGAAGCGTGAAATTTGTACCCTCTGCCTCCCGAAGCTATACGATACATCCGGTAGCTTTGGTGTCAAAGCTCTGTTAGTTAAAGACTGCATCAGAGTGTACTCCGCTCACATTGATGGGCTATACGCTTAACCAAAGAAATTTGCTGAGTCGTCCGACTTCTGGTTATCATTCTCGTAAAAGTGGCGCAGTTGCATTAAAAGCTTAACGAAAGAGTGTAGAGTCATGTAATTCAAAGTAATGCATACGTACGTTGAATCACGAAATGTATGCGTTAACGGAAAGAAAACAGCGGATCCCTAATGGAGTGTCGCTTCGCATCATCGTTATCTAAGTGTAAGAGTGACGACGATTAAATCCCTGTTAGGGCATTTTTCATGCCATCAGATGCAGGGTGGAGACTTGTTGGCAGATGAAGTGACATTGCAGATGTGCCACCCTCCGGTTAATCCTAATCTTTCCCCTCCTTCGTTTTACTCAAGAAAACCAGAATCCCGAGGAACTCGCAAAATTCATCCTCCAGACGCTCAAGCACTGAAACTTTATATTTCAACCAATTTCTTCACAGGGAATGGATCTTCAGTATATAATAACCAGGTTTCTGAATAGTTTACTTCTGGCATAAAGCGATCTTGAGGATGAAGCGTTCTGCAAAAATACGAGCAAAGATGGATTCAAACGATACCGATTTCCATTGGGAGAAATGGAGAGACTGTCATTTTGAATAGAAACTGTAGTCACGACAAATGGATAAAGAATTGTAGTTCAAGATTAGGTGAAATAAGTACTCATATCTATTACTAAAACCATACAATATGAATATTCGGGGTCTGAAGCTCATGGTGATGTGTCAATAAACAACCTGTGAGCATTTTTCTGGTATATTAGTGTGAAATAAAATTAAGGAAAAAGTGAGGTTAGGAACACGATTTTTCACAATGCGTCAACCGAGCGTAAACAAAGGAAAGCGGATGATGTAAAATGGGAATAAGTGTGATAACTTGAACTTAATAAACTATCTTGAAATTTTTGCTTTGATGTTAATACCATAAACAGTCAGTTATACTTCAATCCATTATATGTATTTTTATCCAACTTTTTCTAAGTGTATCTTTCGAAATTTTGTAATTCGAAACGAATATACAAGATTATCGGATTTCCGAAATTATTTAATGGACCACAGCTAATTGAAAACTTCAGTGAAGAAATTTTTGTCATAAAAAGATAATAGTATTTTTGTTATCATGAGTAGGGTTACCAACTCTCCGGGTTTTGGGATCGGTCTCTGGATCTCCGTGTGAGAACTTTTTTCTCCAGGTTTCACCACCAGCCTGGTCGTGGTTATTTTTGTTACAAAGAATATATGATCGGCAATGAATTGTATAAATATAATATTTGTGTTATCAATAAATATTGTAAAAACTACGGCAAATCCTCAGAAAAATATATTCGTTGGTATTTTTTGAAATTTTTTCAAAGTTCCTTTTCTTTCCTTGACTCCCCCCCCCCCTTCCCCCCGGTCAACGCATATCTCCGGGCCAAGCTACTCACCGAGTTGGTAACCCTAATCATGAGTAATGAGTTTTTCTAGAAGAAATGTTATTCAATACCAACTTTTATCAAATATTCTGCATTTTCATTATAATATCGAGCAGAGTTAAAAGTTACTTAATTTTCAACTTCGTCTATTTCTAAGTAATTGTTGATATTATAAATATCAAGGGCTCTCCAATACTCAAAAAACGGCTTTATATGCAATGTGATATGGAGAGTTTAAATTGAGACAAACAAAACAGAACCGGAATTGTTTAGTACATTCGTCACTTAAATACAAAACTTGAAGAGAGGGATTATATAAAATACTAGATTATAAAACGGTTGAAATTATGGGAAAGAAGATTCCTATGTGGATTCCAAATATCCCATGGAAAGCTTCAAACATTGAGCATGTGGAAACAAAAGTTACAATAGAATAGATGGAAGTGTAGCAATGTGTCTAACTTTGCAATAAACTATTAAGGCAAAAAGCTAAAAACAGCGATAAATTGATATTCCTCAATTGTAGACGTTATTTTCAGTTTACTTCACATTTTTACTCTGAAAGTTAGAGAAATTTTAGAGTCAGAATATTCTAAAGTCCAACTAAAAAAAATCTTCAAAAATATATTTAAAATATATTTTTATAATATATGTATTTGAATTTGATGTTTCAGAGCAGTTGGGCAGTTTAAACGAAATTTCTTTTTTTGTCTTCATGAAGTATTACATACAGTAATCCATGTTCAGAAATTCATTAAAAAAAATCTGCCCGCTGTGCGGGCACATTCTCATCGCGTGTCTCGTGCTGCGCACTCGATCAAAGTTTGTCCAAAACGGTGGTATTTCTAGAAATTCGATATTTAAATTTTTAATTCTATTTCTTACGATTGAAACAAAAACCACGCGTCCAATGGGGAAAATTATAACAAGCTTACAGATATTTTTCGGGTGAACAACTTTTCTCTATCAATCTTCTGTCTTAGCTTTCGTCCTTTTTTCAAAAAGTTTATTATTTGATTTTGATATTTATCCTTTCTGATTGAAATGAAAAATACATATCCTGTTAAAGAAGTTGATAACACATTTAAAGATGTTTTCCTGGTAAAGAGCGTCAATTTCATTTTTCCTAAGCTTGTGTCATTTGTCCAAAAGTTCATTTTTTTCATTCTTTATATGCTTTTTTATGAAGGAAGCAGAAACTACTTGTCCTGTCAAAAATTTGATTCTACTACCAAATTTCTAGATCTTTTTTTGTTGCACAATTTCAGTTCATTTTCATTTTCCCGTAACTTACATTGTATGACAAAAAAATGAATCTTTCTGTTTTTCACTGTTTTCTGTGCCACCAAAATTTGAAATTTCGATTTTTTGAGAAAACTCGAGAAGTTGTAAAGATCATCCTGGAGGGCTCCCAAAAATTAACATTTTCTTCCAAACTTTTTTTCATATCTTGCTTTGTTTGCGTAAAAATTCTCATTTTCATCTATATTTTCGAATTTTGAAAATGTCACAACTCTGACAATTTTGTTTTTATAGAAAAAAATCATAGGGATAAATTGTTTCACTTTTTACCTACTACAAGAAGCCGTACTTACAATTTTTGAGTCTAAGAAAAAAACGCCCAAAAAAATTTTCAAAATGCTCCTCTCCGATTTTTCATCCAAAATAGCTGGTTAACGAACTCGACTTGTCTTTTGTTCTCTCAAAATGGGTGCAAAAGCACAATCGAATATGATCATTCCTTCGAAAGTTATCGACTTCACAGATTATTTTTCATTATTTTTTGTGCGATCAAAATGAAAATTTTCGATTTTTTGAAAAAATCCAAAAAGTTGTATCCACGATCTTGTAGGGCTCCCAAGTAGAAAACCCCCAGTAGGGTATGGGGGGACGAAGCCCTCTTACTGGAAGAAAAACAAAGGATAAACTTCCGAACCCACTTGAAAGAATGTACGTACAAAAGTATGTAATAATCGACGTACAAGAGTACGTGCAAAATGACGTAACAAAGTCCGTAAAAAAAGAAGTACAAAAGGACGACTAAATGGCGTACTTTTTTTCGTGCTTTGGTACGTACTTTTGTATGTCTTTTGGTACGTACTTTTGTACGTCGTTTCTAACGACATAAACACATACGGGCTAAGCTCGTTGGCTCTCTAACTTGTATTTTTCTTTATTTTTTTTTATTTTTGTGTATTACTCTGCTTATTTTTCATTTTAAAAATATGAAACATTGAACCTATACGATCCGATGTTTTTTTCAGCGACGACCAATATAAGTAACCCATAGAATATTATTATATTCATAACTTACATTTTCGATACGTTAACCTAAAAAAATACCTTCAGACGCTTCTCTTAAAGTAGAAAACAACGTTAGAAACAGCGTACAAAAGTACGCCAATTTGTATACCAATTCAGTACGTCATTTTGCACGTACTCTTGTACGTCCATTTATACGTACTTTTGCACATACTTTTGTACGTACGTGGGAAAAGGTGTTATGTCCGATTTCCTTCGCACTCCGTATACTTATGTATTTTGACGCGCTGATAACGAATCTGATAGTGAAAATTCGTGCAAATTCGATTTTTGTGGTGAAATCATGGAAAAAAAACCATGAAATTTATGGTTTTTTGAGTTTATCTCAGCTTATATGCAAAATTTAAAAAAAAATTCAAATTGATCTCGTTGAATCATTTCTTATTTTCTATAATGATTTTTCGTTTGCTAATTTTTAGAAGTGTAACTTGAAATTTCAAGGAACTTCCAAGCCTATTGCTTAAAGCACTTATTATTGTAAAATTTTTCTACAAACATGTACTTTTTTACAATTTTGTATCCTCATCAAATATTTTATTAGGATTGGACGACATGCACCAGTAGACGTTGACGTAGAGAATAATAATTGTTTACCGAATAATTATTCTGAACTTCAAGCTTTTCTTGAGAACCTGCCATCTCAGTGATTGATGAACCTATTAGAAAAAGAAAGAAATTTAGAATTAGGAACTTGTTGTAAATCGTTTTTAAAAAGATTAAGTTGTAATACACGTTCTATTTCCGAGGATACTCTAAACGTTACTGTAAAGTGGAAAAGGAGCGTCAGTTTCGAAAAACAGGATCAAGATGTTATGGAATTTTCACATATACAAATAATGAAAAGCCTAACTGGGAAGAAAAATCGATGAAATATTTTTATCCTCAACCTTTTAGAGCAACTGTTCAAATGAAACATATGGTATTGAAAATGAAGAACGTGCTCGTCAAGTTTATGCTGAAAAAAACCAAAATAAAGTTGTGCAATTTGGTTTAATTCTTTCTGCTGAAAATCCTTGGATAGGTTAATCTCCTGATGGAATTATTTTCAAAGATGACAAACCTGAAAAATTGATTGAGATAAAATGTACATATTATGGAAAAAAAAAAACGGTTGGAGAAATCATTGGCGGATTAAAGTACATTAAAATTCCTAAGAGAACCTTGAAAGAAAAACACGCCTACTACGCTCAAATTCAATTGGGAAGGGTTCTTCTAAATCTTCCAAAAACAGATTTTATTATTTACGCATCATTTGACGAAACTTTCATCGTAAAACCCATCGAATTAAATTTATCTTACGTTGAAAAACTATTGCCTGTGATAAAGCAGACTTATTTCCATCAGATAATTCACCATGTGTGCATTTTTGAAGGTTTATAAAACGAAAAATCTGCCCGCTTGACATACGATTTCTTGTTCTTTACTAGTCCCCAAAGTTCCTGCGATAAATATTTTGAACAAAATACGATACCTTCTCTGACGGGAAGAGAAAAAATATGAAAAAATGAAATGTCAGCTATCTTCTTTTATTTTTCTTCCGAAAAACTTTGAAAACTATCAATATCCAGAATATATAGATAATAATAATATAGAATATATAGATAACTCTGCGCACTACTGAAACTCAAGAGTGAGACCTAACAACCTTTGTTCATACGATCTATAATCTTTTTTTTTAATATTTAATGTAATTATTTTAATTTTGATGACAAATTTACTAATGCAATTAACTGAGAAACCTCTCATCGCTTAAAATAGGCGAGCTCAATTTCACAATCGCAGTTATTACACTCATAATATGCTCAGGCTTTTTAACTAAACATGATGGCATTTTACTTCCTAGAATTTGGAATACTTTTAGTCGTTGATTCATTCTTCGATATGTATACTCTCGCACTTGCGATATTGCAGTTATTCAGCGCTTCAGTTTGAGAAAACTGAGATTTTTGTCTCGAAAACGGAGGTCTTACGACCTTTATTCCATTTTCTATGCATATATCGTCAATAAGGAATCCTTTATCTACCATTATTTCCTCGACAACACTTGCAATTTTTAATATAGAACTTTGTTCGAAAATCGCTTCATCTGATGCTCATCCTCCATAAGCAGGACTGACGTAAGCAAGTAGACCACCAGGAGTGCACGCTGTTAAAAACTTTACAGTAAATCTGCTTTCGTAGAAAGAGTACATCAATAGTTGATCACACAAATTTTGAGGTTTCTGTACTTCGATTTCCGTGCAGTCTAATATTAGAGAAACGTCCTTATATTGTTCAAAGCAGGAAGGAATGTTTTTCGGTATTTCATTTTTGGTTGGCAAAACAATGCATGTTTCAAAGAATTACCCAAAATGTCGAGTACATTACAAATGACATTAGGAATATGCCGTTCCGAGCAAGACTTGAACAAAACTGCCAAAAATGCGTACAGTTAATTTGCCTGTGTAAGAAGACTTTCGCGGAGCCACTATTTTGACAATATTAATCAGAGCGTACAGTATTTTAAAATTTTGCATGCCAGTGACAGTACTTAACTCTTTCTCAGTTATTAAAGCTGAAAAATTGGGTTCTACAAAATCCCCGCTTTTCACTTATATTCCTACGTCAACTAAAACAGGTTTTTTTGAAATCGCCTAATCGTAAGTTTTCTCGTTGGCCGCTCCTTCTAATCCTACTTCTAAATACATTTTTTCGATGTCTTCAGAATCGATTGTCTGAGTTGCAATTAGAGATTCATAAGGCTTGCTTTTAAAAGACTCAGCTAAATCTTGACCAGCTCTTCTTTCCTTATTACTCTCACCATTTTTTCTTCCCCCTTCTCTACATTTTATTGCAGTTATATCTTCCAAGTTCTTCTTTGAAGTGTCAATCGTTGATGCTGGTAAATGACAAGATGGTACATCTGTTATTTTTAAGAATCTCTTCCCTGCATGAACATCTATAAAAAAATATATTTACACGTTAAAATTGAACATTATTTTATCTGAAAAAACATCCATATTTCTCGGTGAACAATTTTTATGTTGCATTTCAAGACATCAATATGCATATTTATTAATAACCTGAGATTTCAGATTGATATAATTCTTTCTCGATTGAAAAATTATTCGTTTGCGTTCTTTTTACATACAATATGACAAGATTGAATTTGACCGCATATTATTTAGCAGGTTTTAAATTCGATCTTGTATTTTATGTAAAACGGATAAAATAATGAATCGAATTATACGCTTCGTACACACCTTTTAGTTACATATTAAAATCTCTGATTTTATAAAAAACAAGCATATGCTTGGAACAAACAACCATATTCTGACTCACTTCTTTCCCGATTTTCAATACTTGTTCCCACGGTCTTCTGCGATCGACCATTTCTTTATTTCCATTTATTGTTTTTACTTCCACAAAACTTTTATTAACTTAAGTAAATTTATGGAATCTAATTTCTGGATCTCTCCCACCCCTGGAGGAGCAACCGAAAACAGAGCAAAAGACATTTCTATTTGTCTTTTAAGGACTAAATTTCATCCCACTATCATTGATATTACTTTAAGATGAAATTTTCATGCACTGACAACACTATTTTTTAGTTCAAAGTTTAGATTAGCACGAATTCTCTCGGAAACTATCACCTGCAGAAAAAAAATGTATAGAACAAAAAATATGCATTCCAATGAGATCTACAACTTTTATCTAAAATATTTTTTTTATATTTTGTATATTAGCTGAGATGAACTTGAAAACCCATAATTTTTATGGGTTTTTCATGATTTCACCATCGAAATCAAATTTGCGCCAATTTTCACTATCGGATTCATAATCAGCGCGTCGAAATACATAAGTATACGGAGTGCGAAGAAAATCGGGCATAACACCTTTTCGGAAGTACACCCAAAACAAATCTTAAGTTACTAAATTTTGAGGTGATACTATAGTTAACATCGTTAACATCTGAAGTCACTAATGTAGGGATCTACTGCATCGACTGCTCTCATCACTTCAACCACGGTTATTACATTTATCTCACTCACTTCGATCGCTAGTGGAAAAAGTACTCACTTCGGCTACTGTGACGTGATGAATCGAGAAATCAACAACTTCGTCCAATCGGGACAAGCACTCGAAGTCGCATATCTATCGCGGCTGTTGGACAAAATATTTTAATGATTTTCCCACGAAATTAAACAGAAAAAATGAAGGGTCAAAGACGTTAAAAGTATAGGTTTTTTTCAATCTTAGCATCCACAAAAATGAGATACACTTGCCTCATGGATGTCACTATGAAAAATCACAGTCACGATTTCCCATTCCACTGTTCTAAATATATTCTCAAAGCTGGTCACGATTTCTTGCCATTTTAGAGTCGTGCGCTACCCAGGAAACAAAAATCCATTCAATTGCATTGAATGGGTTTTGAAGATTTCTGAATTGCGTATCTGTCACCGGAATTCCAGATTGACGCCGATTGGTTTTTAAAAGAATTTCACTCGTTTTTTTTGTCTGACTTACAGGCCGCAAAAGCCATTACTTCTTATAGAAGTCAAATAGCAAAAGGAATCCAGTAGCATTTTATATGATTTCTTCAAATCTGTCGTAACTCATAAAATTGTTTAAATCGTATGAAATATGGGAGTCTAACCTCAAAATAGATCCCGTGTGGTATTGCTGGGCTCCCGTCGGGCGCCTCCCCAGGTTGCGGATAGGGGAACGCTTCCCAGAAACGGGTGGTACCGGGAAAATCAAATACCCGGGGCGGATAAATGCCAGCTAGGGGAAGGAACCCTGATTTCAAACCAACCATTGAGAGTTATTTCAAAAACAAATTACCCCAAGGGAGAGAAAATCTCCCCACTGGTTCCGATCGGGTGAAAGCCCCGGTGGCCGGTGCTGGTCCCAAGGATTTTGGGGAGGGCCAAAAGAACGTTGAAGAGGCGGAATGGACTAACAGGAGCCTCAGTGAGGAAATGTTCGGTGGGGACATACAAGTTATGGAGTCGGAAGAGGAGCGTAGATTGCGATCTTATAGCAAGAACGAAGTGAAGCAGGCTACGATCATTCTGGCGGAAAATAGAGATAAAGAACCTGATAATCTCAACAAGTTGGAGAGTATTCTCAGTAAGATGTTGACTTTTTGTAGGTCTCATCATAATATGTTTACGGGGATAAGAGATGGGTTGAACGAAGGAGCGTTAACACTTCGAGAAATGAAGAGGCATCGAGAGCACAGGTTGGATATTGAGAAGTCCAATCAATACTTCCTGTGTTTGAAGGTGGTTGAGGACAAGAGGCAAGAAGCTGCAGCATTGGCAGCCTCTACTAGTCTTGTGCCTCTTGGACTTGAAAAGGGGACTCAGACAGATGAAGACGCCGGGATGGCTCTCGCCTCAGCCCTAAGGAAGAGGCAGAGAAAGTCCACTGCAAGTACCCCAGACTCCAGCGCAGAAAAGCCAGCGCTGAAGAAGGTAAAAACTCGGGGCAGGTACTTGTACCTGTGGCCTCGAGTTCTCCGATTGTGGCTTCTTCTGCGCCGCAGGAGAAAAAGAAGAAGAAGAGTAAGAAGAAGAAGATGGAGGGACAGAAGCGATCTCGACCCCCGAATCGAGGTTGAAGTTCTCGATCTCGATGAGGTCACGAATGGAGAGGATGTTGGTGAAGCACTGAAGAAGTACTTCGGCGCTGACTGAAAGGGAGAGCTAAGAGTCAATTTGACGCGGAGGGCCTTCAGGGGTAACCTGAAGGCCTTCGTGGCGTTAAATGAGGAATTGGCTGCGAGGCTCTTGCGCGCGGGACATCTCAAAGTTGGATGGGTGTCCTGTCGCGTAAGAAAAAAGGAAGAGGTAACTCGGTGCTTCCGCTGTCCTGGCTACGCCCATATGGCAGCGGGATGCAGTGGGCCTGATCGGAAGGCGTGTTGTTGGAGGTGCGGTAATGAGGGACACAGGTCTGCGGAGTGCGCGAGCACTCCGCGCTGTTACCTCTGCGCCGCAAAAGGCGAAGGTACCCGGATTGATCATCTGCCGGGTTCCGCTAGGTGCATAGTGTACCGAGAGGCGACACCGAAAGGTAAGTCTCGAGGTACTGAAGTGTAGGCCCCTACCAAGATGTCGAAGGCCGACGAGCCCGTTGCGCGACATCGTCGTGCTACTGAGGACGATGCGTACATCTTGGTAGGGACAGAAGTAGAAGTCTCTAGGCCAAGCTGGCAATGCAGAAGAAAGCCGAGGCTCGGCGTATGGGCCTATAGTCTAGAACTTTGAAGTAATGCGATAAGCGGTTCCAGAGTTCTTGGTTGTCAGGAAAAGAAGGTTAAGGTTTGGTGGGTAGGTGCCGTTTGGCAAGTACCATACTCACATTCGTTCCTTGTGGATTGCGCGCCCGTGACCGCGCCTCACGTCTTTGTACACTTGTGTATAAATATGTTAGGTGCGTATATCGGGCTAATATCCACATGAAAATTATTTATTTTTAGATAAATCTTCAGCTTGTTTCATTTATGAAAAAGATTCTGGAATCTTGTTTAACAGTTCCTTATCCATTTGTTCTATTTTTATACGTAAAAGCGTCTTTGTAAAATTTAAAATTTATAAACCAATTTTT
>WSXT02094555.1:0-11622 GCA_011762715.2 Neuroterus valhalla
TGATACTTGCGAGCGAAGCGAGCTGCGCGCGAAGCGCGCGATGAGAATGTGCCCGCGAGGCGGGCAGATTTTTTATAAAGAGAATGACCCGTTTTTTGGAATACTTGGAATATAAAATTCTTCAGAGACAAATTCTTCAGAGACAAAGAAGAAAAAGTGAACTGGTAGTCGACGAAAGAAACTCAGAAAGTTTGACAATTTTTCACAAAGTGCTTTTATGCTGACAGGGACATTTTTCTAGTTTCTTCCGGGAATTTCTTTTAGCCCAAACTACTCGATCAATTTTCATTTCCTTCTTTCGAATTGAAGCTTATGCAATATCTTATGAAGTTGCCAAGCCGTATCTTCAAAAAAGCTTTTTTTTCGTTCAACGATGGAAATAAAAAAATATAAAAAATTGAAAATTACGAAGATGCCATTCTGTGGAAAATCATCCAATTTATGCAAAAGTACACAATATTAGTAGCAAAACTTGTCTTGAAAAATTTCTATAGTAATATCAAATATTTGAAAGAATATTTCCAATTTTTATAAACAAATTATTCAACAAAAGTTAGATTTTTGGTAAAAATTATATATAGCTGATTTAGATGTGTTTTTTGAGTGTAAATCTGAAGAAAACAAAATTTCGATTTGATTTCCGAAAAATACAGGCTATTTTCTAATTATCTGAATAAATCAGATACACAAATGCATTGATTCAGCATTTTTGAAAAGATTTGTTCCGTTTTTTCAACAGAAGCGATACTAAATATCTAACTCATAGTTTTTTTGGGGATTCTTTGATTTCAGAGAGCAAGCGTTGTTTTTTTTTTAAACAAATTAATAACCATTTGACTCTTGGTCCATTCATTTAAACAAATTAAATAAGAAAATTCATTTTTCAACATGTAGATTTCGTTTTTTCAGAGAAATAAATTTTTAATGCCTTGCTAGCAGCTCTCTATTGTTTTTTTATAATATTAAGCAATGAATAATTGTTGTTAGAAATATAATAAACCAATGCAAAATTTGGCCATGTTTCAGTAGATATATAAATTTAGTTTCTTCAACACAATCAACTAAAACATGAAATAGGTAATATTTCATCCAAATAGTAGGTACTTTTATCTGAAATCAAGCACAGTTGATTTGAACAAGAAGTAAAATTTTTTTATCAAAATAGTTGAAACCTTAACCAAATCAATGGATTCAATTTAATTTTTTTTAGATTAAAATAATTCTGAAATTATTTCTTATTATTGGATCAGGGGTTCAATTTGAACAAAGTGAAACAAGGATTTATATATTAATATTTACTCTATTCCCTGCTTTACCGATAAATATAATTGTATCTAAAATTTATAATAATTATGATATTTTAAATGTAATCTGATAAAATGATGTGAATTTAAGAAAATAATTGAAATAACTTTATTGTATTGAAATACCAGAACCATTCATGATCAAGAATTATAACAAAAAATTATAAACAATTGGAGGCAATGAATGTTCCTGATTCCAAACTCATTTGTAAAGTTCTCTTGCGTTGAAAAAATCATTTTTCTCGAAGACCTCCAATGTTATATAAACTGTGTACGCAAATTTGTTCAATTTTCATATATTCTCATTACGTGCGTGTTTTTTGTCTGTTAAGCTTATGCCCCAGCCTACTTTAAAGCAATTCCAACAAACTCATCTTTGGATCGGGAGCTCTAAAATTTTAACACATCACTGATCATTTTCTCGCAAGTGGTAATCGCTTCATGACTTCAGTATCACACGTGAACAATAACATATCAAATTTTTTCTAATCGGCAACAGATTCTAGATTTTGCGAGTTTGGGTACATATTTTCGTATTACCCATGAATTTATCTCATTTTTAAACAAAATCACGTATCAAACTCTACAAAGGTAAATTTTACAGTTTCTGACAAACTTTAGCTCTGTCCAAAAGTGAAATTCTACTTCCTCAAAATTTCGCAAACTTTTTCCATTTTTTGGATCAGTTATTTTTCGCGTGCAAGAAATGAAACAAATTCATTATTTTAGTAAAGTACTTTTCAACCTGACTATACGATTGGGGAGAAACATTAGAAGATGAATGTTCATTCGCCCATGATACGCACTTTTTTTGTCCATAACCTGCATTTATAGTTTGACATTTTCCTCCTTTTTCAGCATTTCAACATTTTTTTTCCAGTTTCAAATTGGAATTAGTTCGAAGTGTCATGTAATGTAAATGTCTTCAAAAGATTCTTTGATAAAAATCAAATGTTTATTCTTTTAGATTGTTGAAAATAATCAAGAATGTTATCTATAGAAGTGATTATTGGCATTAAATCTAGAAACGCTCCATAAAAAATTCTTTTTGAATGATTAAGAATTGAGTAAAATACAATTCATGCGGAAGTTGAAACTAACAGATTTTCATATAAAGCCCTTGAAATTATAATTTCATGTCAGCTCATATAATTCTGGAACGCATAAAAAACATTGTTCAATAAATATAAATTTATGACAAAATAGATAAAATTCAATGTACCCTTAAAAACAAAATTGTAAGTGATTCTATAAAACGATCCTAGGTTATATTATACGGATTTGGAAATATTGATTTTACCCACGAGAGTCGTATCATATGGATAATACAATTCGAACTCGATATCAAAATAACTGGAAAGCCTGCGTAAATTATAGATATTTTCAGATATTTCATAAAACAGTAAAATTTTATTTTTCATTTTCAAACAGCAACATTTTACATTTATGGGTACATTAACGTTCCTTATTGAGGTTGGAACCATATAGGTGTTACATGCCCTTTATAATAATCTCCAATTTATTACCAAAATAAAAATTTAAAAATTGGGTGAGATATATATCAGCCATTCATAATTGGATAAATTAATAATTGGAGTGCCTAATAATTGGATAAATAAATCATTGGACCGCAGTTGATTGAAAATGTACGATTAATGAAATGTACCAATAATTGAATTTCAATGAAACTAATAAAGAGCTAGGTAAGATTTTTTTTCGAATTCGTGAAAGTCCCTTCCCTCTTTCATTTATTCTTTTAAATTATGATACCAGAATGTACCTTTTTTTTTAAAGAAAAAAAATGAAGCTTCATTCGAACCAGAAAACCGGCCATTCGTACCAAAAATTTGGTTCAACATATAAAAAGACAAGAATTTAGAAAAAAAATTAGAAACATGAATTTGATTTCCGAAATCCTCACCCAATAAATATTGCGAAAACAATACTCACTGGTGAATTCATCTTCATCTTCCGCTTCCGCTTCAGCCGCCAGTTCCTCCGGCGTCTTCTTCTTGCGCATTAGCGGGTTGGGTTCTTCTTGCTGTAATTCCTGGATTTCTTCCTTCTTTTTTATGTTATACTGTAACAAAATGAAAGAGCATAGTTCAATTGAAAGTATCCCCATAACAGTAAACGTTAGATGTAAGGTCGTAAAGATCCGCCGCAGAAAACTACATCACATTTATGTCCTTTCTATGCGATGACACGGGATATGGGTTCACTGTTGCAGCTGTTGTCATTGATGAAGAAGGAACCATCTTTCCGATGGCATCAGAACATTTATTACAATCTTGTGCAAAAACAAGAAAACATTACTTTTTACCTTGTTCAACAAGGAGAGGAAGTAGGCAGCCATTTTTTCTCAATATAACCAATTCCTGGTGAGAATCGAATCTAATTTTTGATGTATGTGAAGACGGAATAACAAAGAAAGAGAAACGAGGAACCCTAAAAGAAAAATTATTGTCCCAGCAACAGAATAATTTTGTTGAGCAATTTTTTGTTGTTCTCATAAAAAATATTTTGCGCTACCAAAGAAGTAGTTGTTGTTTCAAAACAATGAGTTCGGCTCAAACAAAAAAATTTGTTGAGAACATTTTGCTGAGTGTGCCAAAGGATTTTGTATATCCTACCAAATACACGGCTGCGCATGCGCTCTCTTTTCACTTTTGAAGAACAACTAACCACGTTTCTAATATGGTGGACGCGAACAAGAATCAGTTTGTTAAACGTCGATCGGTCGAAAACTTTCGGTGTGGCAGGCGTGGCGACAAAAAAGATTCTAGAGGAATGGGGTCTTGAGACTCTCAAGGTAAGTAATTTTTACAAATCGATTGCTTCTTCCCAATTTTAATACCAAAGATGAACTTGTATCGGTGATGCTGAAGAATCACGCGTGGCTTATCTAAATATGATCATTTTACTTGCGTTTTTTCGTCAATATATATTCCTAATTATATAATAACTTTGATTGATCATTAAAAACAAGAATCAGTCGGGAGAACCGGAAACTTGCTTGTTTTCAGATTGAGTAGAGTATCATTTTTTAGAGTAAATTTGTGAAAAACCTTAGAAAAGTGGTTGGATGTGATTGAACTAGCTCTACCTCACTTCATTTGAGTAAAAATAATTAGAGTTTCGAGTATTCACTCCAAAATTTTAGTATGAATAGCAGAGATAGCTTCATTTTTCAAGCTGGTTTTAAGGTTAGGTAACGAACTAAGAGAAATGTGACCTATACTTTAATTACACCTGGCCGCTTTTTCAACTTCAAAACAGCCTTTGGAAACAAAAAATACATAAAAACAATAATTTTTCGCTTTCCCCGACTGATTCTTGTTTCGAATAACCAATCAAAGCTATTCTAATAGAAATTGCAAATAACATGATGGAATATAGTAAAGCCGTGATTCTACTTCATAACCCTTGGAGCTAATAAGATCCAAGGTCAAGATCAGCTCAAAAAAATTTGGCATCAATACATTGTGCCCATTGTAACTTAGAGAAATTACCTTGAATTAGGCTTTTTTTCTATGCAATTCTAAGTTTCAAAAAAACCAAGCGATATTTTTATACTTATAGATCTCATTTTCAATTGATGATTCGAGTTTAAGTAAAAATACTATTTATAAAAAAATATATATAAGTTCTCAAAAGTGTAATGACAGATATTCCTTGATCATAGATTATCACATATTTTATTTCGCTCTACAGAAAATATTTGTTTTATATTCAGAACCCACATAAAAATAAAAATAAAGTATCCCTGTCCTAAATATGAATCTTGATCCTTCGATGTAATCAAATAAATAATTGTGTTTCTTACAAACATTGTATGTACTGATTATGCATTATACTAATTATGTCATGGACCCTTATGCAATTATTTGTAACAGTGATTCCTTAATTTAGGACAAAAACTCCTCTACTTTCATATGTAAATTAGTTAGAATATTTTCTGTGCGAAAAAAAATCTAGAAGCACACAGAATGCATTGAAATTGAATAGTGGAAAATTGGAGGAATTTTCCGCAAGTCTAGCACGTATTATTAGATCGATGAATTTTTTCCTTGCAGGTTTTTATTTATACAGAAAATAAATGATATTCTATTTCTGTAATACATTTTTTCCTAAAAAATCTATTATTTCTTCAAAAAAACTATTCTGTTGACATTATAAAAGTTTGGTTTGACCAACAAAACGATTCTGTATAACCTTCAAAATTTCCGTTCAGCCTTAAAAATCACTATGTTGGTCTGAAAAATATTTGGATGATTAAGTCAAATATGTTTGTTGCATCTACAAACAAATTTTGTTGTGTCCACCAAACTTTTTCGTTTGTTCAACCAAACGCAACAACAAAATAATTTGGTTGGCTAAACAAAACAATTTCGTTGCTTCTATGGCAATCAAAAAAATTGGTTGAGACAACCACATTTTTTTTTGGTCAACCAGATATTTTTCTCAGTTAAGGTAAATCGACATCTGTGTTTTTTTAATACTTCCTGTTTTTATCACAATTCGTGAGTTTATTGGAATTCTATCCACCGTCTGCCATTGAATTCACGAATAAAGATTGGATACTGTGTTTTTAGTAAATTTCATTATTATCGCCTCGGGCATAGAGACTTCAATATTTTCGCTTAAATGAAGAGAATTTCTCATCCTTGGAGTGAGAAAAAGTAATATCAAGGTTCTTCAATCTGCATACTCTGCCCTACGTAAATTAAACAGGATTTTACGTCCGGCATTCTGTCCCGAATGCAATGATCGTGCCAAGTTTGAGTAACTATTATTTAATATTCATGAGAATGCAAATAGGCTTGGTGAAAAAAATTACGACTGATAGTGTTCCAAAGACACAGACTTCTCATGGTCTGTCAGAAAAATTTACCTTGTTTTTACATAGCGTTTGGCAACTTCTAGCAAATAAATTGTTCCTAATATCCAAGAGTGTAGTAAGCTTTTTATTCGCCTCCCTGTTTTTTCTCGTAAGTTTGAGTGTTTTCTCTGATTATCGTGAAGAAAATATTGACAAACTTTTTGAACACTTTTACTAGCACTTCTATACACAGCGGGAAACATTTCGTTGGAATGTTTAATTTGGCTTATTTTCAAATAAGGAATAATTCAATTTGAATGCCTATTTTTAAGAAGCGAATTTGAAACCATTTCTTTTTCTTTATTATTGATTGAAGCAAGAAGCTGTTAATCGAGCAATTCATTAATTAGGATTTTCTAGTGTTATGTTTGGAATTGTTTAGTTTTCAATCTCATGTATTCGACCTTTTTTTTGTTCCTAAAAAGACCTACAAAAGTAGAGGTCGAACGTTAAAAAATATGGAATAGTTAAAAAGATACACCATAAAAGCCATACGTATTGTTGTTTTTATATGAACAATGATGAAGTGGTTTATTAACTGTCATCAAGTCTTTAAATTGTCTAAAAATGTACCTTACTATCAACAAATGACGTGTGCAGAAGCTGGAGTCTGTATGTCAAAAAGTTTATGACTTGTGGCCTTATAAACTTTTAGTTGACAGAGAAAATTGAAGAAATCGATCGAGAAATAATATGGAATTTGAAATCGAGCGCACAAGTCGACAACCTTCCTTAATTTAATTCATGAAAAAGAGTAACATCGACAGATAACATGGAGCAATTTAAAACATTGCGAAATTTAATTGATTCAAGTCATAGCTAACAAACGTTTTCGTAAAAATCGAAAAATCACAATTGTGGTACACAGAGCACAAATATATGTATAAGTAGTTGTTCGCAGGAATTATCACATTCTGTCAATACTGTTCTCTGGAAAAAATTGAACTCGTTTAATTCGTTGTTTGAGATATCAATTCAATAACAATTATTCCAAAATTTCATGCAATTTTTGATGTTCTTTCAACTATTGGCAATTTTATTCAATTCTTATAGCTGAGAACCTTATGCAGTTAATCGCGATCGTAGCGAAATGTATCGCTCTGACAGCGATACAGCATTTTATAGTAAGTGTACGGCTGTCAGAGCGGTACGTGTATACTTCTTATCACGATCAATAGCCCATCAAGATTTCTACACATATTATATGTATAATCGCAAATATTTCATGTTTAAAATTTTTATTCTGGCGGCTGAAATTTCAAAGTTTCGTTTCGAATCTATTAAATTTTGATTGTCCTAAATTCGGAACTATCAAATTTTGAAAACATTATTATGTCTGATTTCGATTGTTGCACCATTCGGAAAGCCTTGAATTCTGAATTCTTTAATAATAAAAGCCTCAAATTTAACATTGTACAATTCCGCGATATTGTGATTCGAGAAACTTTGATTTTGACCTCTTTTTAGATAATAAATTTAGAAGAAAAATAGGATAGATTACAAAGAAAAACGTTATGCTGAATATGAGAATTTTTTATAGCACTAAATAGTCGAAGAAGGAATATGAGAAGCCCAGAATACTAATGGCTCTAATGGCTATTCCGGCAAAGTATCAGAAAAGGAACGTGCCACTGTAATCAACGGATAATCCGCGATTTTGGCCCAGAAAGCTCTTTTATGTGTATCCGTGAGCAGGCATTTCGAAGCGCGTGAGTAAATGGGGGTAATCCGATACTTATCTGCTAACGTAGCCATGAATCTTTTTTATTCGAAATTTCCGCAATCCTCATACTATGGAACAAGAATGTAATCACGAATTTCATTTTGTTATATTACAGCCCAAGATTCGGTGAAACTTTTATTTAAAATGAAATGTCAAATGCAGAAGGAAGAGTGAGTGAATTGGATTTTTCATAACAATCCTGAATTCTGCGGCTTGATAGAATTTTATCTCGACCTAGTTTGGATTTCGTCCACGATTTTTGTTAAAAAGATAGAAATTTGTGTGACACCTGGATACGGACTTTCAATTTCCTTCCTAGATATCATAGAACTGCAAGGTTTTGTTATAAAAAAGTTACGGGTCTTTTATGAAGAGATTTTTTCCTACTTTTGAGGTAATGTAATGGACGCGCGATAAAAAATTTCGTGTGCCCAGTACAGAACCTCAAATGTGATGAAAACCCCCATTTTCCGAGTATATAACCTCAAATATTTCTAAATCCTAACGTGATGGACATATTCTGAGCTCTGGTACACAATCAATCTTTATTATGGTTCAATGTTCATGTCCAATGGTTGAAAGTTATTTCTTCAAATTAAAAATCTACTACAAAATTTTTGGTCCAGAATTGATCGCTTTTGGTGGAAAGTTCTATTATCAGGTAGATTTTTCTTTATACAATGCAACTATTCAGTTAAAAAGCTTTCTTTTTAGATAGAATATCCTTATTCTCTGATAAAAAATGCAGCTTTTAGAAGAGAAGTAATCTTTTCTAGTTCAACATCTTTTTTTGTCAGCAATTATACTGTTTAGTTCAAAATTTGATAATTTTGTTCGAAAGACATCTTTTTGTAATAAAAATCAAACATCTTTTTTGGATATCCTTCTTTTGGGATGGAAATTACTTCTTTTTGGATCAAAAAATCCATCTGTTGTTAGGAAAGTGTTTCTGTTGAAAATATCCTTATTCTCTGATAAAAAATGCAGCTTCCAGAAGAGAAGTAAGCTTTTCTAGTTCAACATTTTTTTTTGTCAGCAATTATACTGTTTAGTTCAAAATTTGATCATTTTGTTTGAAAGACATCTTTTTGGTTATAAATTCATCTTTTTGTAATAAAAATCAAACTATTCTTTTGAATATCCTTCTTTTGGGATGACAAATACTTCTTTTCGGATCAAAAAATCCATCTGTTGTCAGGAAAGTGTTTCTGTTGAAAATTCATGTCTACTAATTTGAAGTTGATATTATTCTTGATTGGAAAATCTGTTTAACCTAAAAAGTGGCGCATTGTCCGTCCATATACATATTCCTGGAGAATTCCTGGGTATTGTCCTGAGGATTGTACATTCTTTCACAATGTCATATAAATAATTTTCACTGAATAAAACAGAAGAAATGAATCGAACTGAATAAATTTGTTTGAGGCTATTCAATATAACTTCTGAACATGCCAATTTTTACTGTTATTGTTATGCACTCAATATAAATTCACGTTTTGTTTCATTCTTGGAACTTATATTTTGTACAACTATCTCCCATTTCATAAAGGAGCTTCAACCAATCTTTTATTAATAAGAGATGACTTGAGAAGGATGCAGATCTGCATTGAAAAAATCGATTGTTAATTATTTAATTCTCTTTTATAGAAAAGTCTACTATTATATTTAAAGTCGCAACTTGATAATTGAAAAAAATTTAACTATTTGAAAAACATGTTACTATCTGTTGAGGTTTTAACTATGAATAATCTGCATGATATATTTCATCCTGGAGTTCTGAAATTTTTAATTCTCCTGGAAAAGGTATATAATAGAGCGATAAGTTCTAAATAATAATTCGGTATTCCACGGCAAATTTTATATTTGAAAATTGATACGAATTGATTTTTTCCCATTCTAACGGATTGAATTTCTAACGTTTTGAATTTTGAAAAATTCAAAATTTTATAATCCTCAGTGAACATAAAAATGTTCAATTACGACTTTCTTCGAATCAAACTTATCCCATTCTAAATTGAGAGTTTGAATTCTTTTTTAAAAATGATAAAATTTCAAGTACTTCCAATGTGAAAATGTCCTATTTCACACTTTGAACTGAAAGTTATTTAATTCCAAACATTCTATCAAATTTTATGTGTTCTTTCTAATTTTGTAACTTTTATTCGAAAACGATTAATTTTGAACGTTTTTTTTTCTTCTGTAATGATAAAATTCAAATTACTTCCGATTTGAAATTGTAATAGTCTGAAAATTTGAGTCTAATTATATTCAACTTTAATATTTTGTTATGAAAATTTATCATTTTCAAACCTTTCAATTTAAAATTATTTTATCAAAAATGAATTTCTAAACTTTAAATATATAATTATACGATCTTGAACATTAATAAATGAAGATTATCTAAAAAAATCATTGTTCAAAGGCCAATTAAAAAATGTTTATCTTTGATGGATATCAATTCGAACTCATTCCATTTCAAATTGAAAGACTTTGAATGTTTATTGCCCTATTTTTGAACTTTAAACTGAAAGTTTTTTTATTCCTCACATTCAATAAATGTCAAGTTATTCTAATTCTGAGGGCTTCTCATTTGTACATGTTCCATTCCAAACACTTTCAATATGCAATTGTTTAATTTATAATGCTCTGCTTTGATATGATAAAATTGTAATTTTTCCTTTGTTTTTAATCTTAAATTATAAAATTGTGAACGTTTTTAAATTCAGAATTGAAAATTGCCATTTTTTTTCAATGTTTATCCAAAATTATTGATAATTGGAATTTCCTAAATTGAGTCTCTCAGAACTTCATAAATATGCAGTCAATTCAAAATTTCTAGATTTAGACACTTTTCAAATTCGAAATAATTCGAAACTACTCCATTGGGAAGTCTTATTCCTAGAATTATAATCTGGCATTATTTGATCTCGCACGCTTCGAATCAGAAAATAATTATGTATATAATTTCAATTCTTATCATTTTGAAATGATATTTTTCTCAAAAATATTCAATTTAGAAAGCTCTAAATTTCGAAAGCAGAAATATATTCCAAAATCATTAATTTCTCAATTCTTTCGTACAGAACTTATTCAATTTGAGATCCCTCTTTATTTGAAATTATTCAACTGAAAGTGATTGTAATCCAAAGTTTCAAAATATCTAAACTGAAACTATTCAATTCTGAACATTGCAAATTCATAGGCATTCCAAACTCTTCAATTATTCGGGAGCTTTTGAATTTGAAATTATAGAACTGTAAATCCTTTTGATTGAAAAGTATACTTTTTTCCAAATTTCAAATTTTTCATCTGATATCAAATCTCTAAATTTTTGAAATGAGAATTCTTTAATTTGCGAAAGCATGAACTTACAATTTATATAATTGAGGGTCCGGCTGCAATAAGGGGACCAGCGCTCGAAAACGCTAAAAAGTATATTGTCCAAACGTCTTGTGATATCAAAATTTCGAAACTCAAAAAATTAAATTAAAAGAATATGAGCTTGTAGTTACTGGACAAGGCGGACCTTTTTTTCATATGAAGTTTTTCAATCCAATCTATATTTTTGATAAGAAAAATGAAAAAGTGATAAAAAAATGTTGTTACATTTAATTATTTTTTGAAACATAAATCGTTTTAACTCAGACAAATATCATTAAAACTCTTTGAAATTTGGTACACACATGCATTATACTCTAGCGATGCCTACAATG
>WSXT02094566.1:0-11621 GCA_011762715.2 Neuroterus valhalla
GTTTTAGGCAGAAACGGACCGAATTTCCTTCCGATTGTCTTCGAATCTCATTGTGTGTGATACACATTAATGTATTTCTTTCATCTGATATAATTTGTTCATTTATCAACAATTATTATAAACAAATGCATGATTTGAACAGTTTTAGTCAGAAACGACCGAATTTCCTTCCGATTGTCTTCGAATCTCATTGTGTGTGATAAACATTAAAATATTTTCTTCATATGACATAATTTGTTCAATTTATCAACAATAGTTATAAACAAATGCGTGATTTGAACAGTTTAAGTCAGAAACGACCGAATTTCCTTCCGATTGTCTTCGAATCTCATTGTGTGTGATAAACATTAATATATTTTTTTCATGTGATATAATTTGTTCAATTTATCAACAATAGTTATAAACAAATGCGTGATTTGAACAGTTTTAGGCAGAAACGGACCGAATTTCCTTCCGATTGTCTTCGAATCTCATTGTGACTGATACACATTAATGTATTTTTTTCAACTGATGTAGTTTGTTCATTTGTCAACAATAATTATAAACAAATGCATGATTTGAACAGTTTTAAGCAGAAATTAAACGAATTTTCTTTCCGTTGCCTTTGAATATCATTGCCTGTGATGCTCAAGGATATTTTTCGACTCAAAATATCATTCAATATTTTTATAAACGAATCATTAGAACGGAATTTCCATTATAAAAATCTCATGATTCCAATCCTCATTTCGAGAACGATTTATCCTACAATCAAGAGCTCGAGATCTTCAGAATGGAAATCACTCTCTATATGTCTCCAGCTTCTGGTCCGTTTCTGCCTAAAACTGTTCAAAACAAGCATTTGTTTATAATTATTGTTGATAAATTAAACAAATTATATCATATGACAAAATCACATCAATGTGCATCACAGGTAATGAGATTCGGAAACAATCGGAAGAAAATTCGGTCCGTTTCTGCCTGAAACTGTCCAAATCATGCATTTATTTATGATAATTGTCGATGAATTCAACAAATTATATCATATGACAAAATTACATCATTACGTATCACAGGCAATGAAATTCGAAGACAATCTGAAAAAAATTTGTTCATTTTCTGCCTAAAACTGTTAAAATCATGCATTTCTTTATTACTATTGTTAATAAATTGAACAAAATATATCGTATGACAGAATAACATTATTGTGTATTACAGGCAATGAGATTCGAAGACAATCTGAAGAAAATTTGGTTCGTTCCTGCCTAAAACTGTTCAAGTCATGCATTTGTTTATAATTATTGTTGATAACTTCAATAAATTATATAGGATACCACATTTCCATGAGCACATTTCACCTCATTGCTCTAAACAAGCGATTTGGATGCATAAATATACTTCACAAAAACATAATCCATCATACTGACTAATTGTTGCAAATATTTGTTTATAACGAATAAATTGACGTATCAACAATTTTTTTTTCTTCCGCCAACCCTTTTGCATCAAACCTGGGGCCTAACGCCACTAAGAAAAATTTTCACAGAGAATTGAAAAAAAAAATTGAAAAAATCAACATTTTTTTCGCTATTTGCAACTCTATAAAACTTTAAACAAACAAAATTTGGAAACCGGCCTCGACAGTTTTCTTAAGAATTCATAGTTAAATTTTTTCAAAAAAATCAATTGAAAATCGATAAGAATTGGGACCTACAGGTTATTTTGAACATCGTTTTTTCATTTCGCCGCACTGTGGGTCGTGCGACTTTCGGGTCTTGCGCTTCGCGCTCGATCAACTCAACACTGATCAACACTCATCAACTCAAAATAGTTATTAAAAATTGAATGTAAGTTCATATCACCCGAACTTTTTTGAAAGATGTTTATCTGAGTGCAGAGTTCATTTCAAAACAGTTGTTGTGGCCGTCTAGTACAATCCAGCGCAACTTTTAGATTCTCGGAGTTTGCATTTTTTAACATTCTTCATTTGAGAGTCATTCCTAAATAAAAATATTAATAATTTTTTTCAAAGATATAAATATAAGTAGAGAGTATATTTCCGAATGATTGTTGTTTTCGCACAGCCAATTAATTACAATCTCCTGATTCTTAAAATTCTCATTTTGAAAATTTCTCATGAAGTAGTCCGTATGAGTTAGAGAAATCAAGTTCATTTATAGAATATCAATTTGGAAGAAACATGTTTAATGGGATGGTTCTTGTGCTCACCTAGCGAAATTGCTGAATTTTTCCAGATTAAAAAAAAGGATCCTGCACCAAACGTATCGGAAAATGAATTCCAGGAGATTTCGCTGAAAGTTTGTGAATATGTAGTCAATGAGGGCATAATAAAATATCCGGAAAGAGAAATGAAGGAAAATGGATGTCATGTGCGCTTCGCGTCGCTAAGCACTTCGATACATGAAAAAAATGGAAACCCATGTATGCTGGGAAGGGAAAAACAATGGTAGAGCGAGTTCAGTACCGAATGCGAAGTCGATGATGACCTATGTTGCGCGCATCCCAAAACTGTCAAACGCTTAGCTCCTAAGATTTGAGCTTCACAAAAAGGCCCGGCTTTAACGGCAGCAACGCGCCACCCCCCCCCCCCCCCCCCCCCTCCCACCCCTCCCCCCCCCCCCCCCCCCCCTCTAAAGCACACTTTCCCACTGTGACGGCTAGCTCCGCATTTTGGGCGAGCTTCAGTGCGCTTTCTTTTCCGGAAGCGACTGGATACGTGTTAAACGGTGCGTACCGTTCGATAGTGGATTTATGGTTTTTGTGTTGAATCGGAAGCTTCGATTTTGCTGCTGATTCCCATTCTCTTTTTTCACTCTAAGGTAAGTTCTTGTTTCTGTCAGATTTTTTGTTTGTTTGTTTGTTTCAGTTTTGCCAGGAATATTGTTTCGGGTCGTTCGCCCTTTGCGAATGCCTACTCATGGTTGGAGTGTGGAATAGCGTTCGCCTTTTGGCAACCTATGCATGCCTTATTGTCTTCCGACATTAGCACTGCACTGTTTTATAGCTCGTTCAAAACAGCTGTCTCTTAGTGCTCGCCCTTTGGCAGCATGTTAATATCGATTGGCTTGAGGTCTATGAGCATACAGTGTTTCGCAAAACGTATCTGTCCTTGAAAATCTTCGCCCTCATCGACATATTTTATTGCATATTTACAAATGGAACGTTCTTTGAAGGATTTATACCTGCTCCTAGCGGCTGACCCAGCACATGCCTTACCTTTGGAAAGACTCAAGGCCCTTGCAGCCCAAAACTTACCTACAGATTGGAAAATGTAGAAAGTTTACGAGTCATAGAGAGAGGATTCGGTAGGAATAAATTTGGATTCTCGCCTGCTTTGCAAAATTCTATATGCACTTCCCACTGTAGGGATTGTAAAGGTTATTTCCCCCACGAGAAAGAAGTTAGTGGACAAGATTTTAAGAAAATGAAATCGGCCATGCTTGACTGGCCCTTCTGCAGAGCATTGATTATCAATCCTCTCTCCTTGGTACAGAAGTTGGGTTGCGTTACAGCTCAGGGCGAATCTATTGCGAATGCGATCGAAAATATGCGCCCATTTCTAACTTCAAGAACAGCAGCGTCAAATGAATGAGCTCGCAATTCTCAGAATCATTCTTTTGCACCCAATTCTCCCATCTTTGGAAATGGGTCTGATGATAGAAGGAAAAGGAAATCCTCGAAATCAAATTTTATCAAAAATGCTAGATTATCCCGGTTGGAAGAAAGATAAAATCGCTTGGAAAATGGACTAGCACGAGTACTACAAAAAAAAATCCTCCCTAGGTGCAGGACTGCCATGACAGATGTTTCTCTGGAAACTCTGACGAGGAAAATCATTCTTCTTGCTCGGATCATGACTCTCTGCCTTCCTTAGCCAAGGATACTACTTCATGGAAGCTCCTAGTTTCCAGCAATAGATTTGCCTTTGCCTCAAACGAATAAAGAATTTATGGACTTCTCTATTTCATTACGGGAGTTAGAGCAAACGATCCTTAAACCATCAGAAGAACTAACAAATTAGGGCATAAAATGTCAGCGCTTCGGTAATGATGCCTGGGATAAGATCCGCTATTTAGAGGCGAAAAAGAAATTACAGACCGCCTCAATTTTCTCAGCCTTACAAGTAAGTTCACAACTGAATGCTTTAGCGTCACACACCCTTTATTCAGATCTATTGGTCAAATTTAATCTAGCTCTCGGTACACTAACTCATGGATAGCTCCTCTAAAGACATGAATTCCCAGTTGCTATTAGGTCCTTGCTCCAGAAACATCCCAATATCAGTGATGATGTTAGAAAGACTTTTTCGGATAAGGAAACCCCCCTTTGGAGTCACTTCAGACGACCTCCTTCAGTACACCTGCGGCAGACAAGCAGATGTCATTGACAGAAGAAGGAAAGCCTTCGTACCAAAGAATGGATGGATGGCTTATCTCCCATCGGTGAGGTTCATTTTCCTCAGATCCAAGACGAGCGAATCAAAGAGGACACGGAATATCAAAGAGATCCCGAAATTCTTCTAGATCGTCGGGTACTAACAGAGGAAGAGGTTCAAGAAATTTCTGACCTGCAGGATCGGAGGAAATCCCAAGGGGGGTAGTTGATATACTTCGTCGGAGGATGGTCGAGCTTCGGGGGCCTAGACTCTATCATTAGTGTTCTGGAAGGTTATGCCATACCTTTTTCAAGGAAGCCTCCAACAATTCCATTTTCAGAGAACTTTCGCACACGTTTGTAAACGAAATCATCTACCAACATGAAGAGGGAATTTACAAAGTTTATCAGAGCAGGAGTTCTAGAAAAGATGAACGTTCCATCGGGATTCCTATCAACTGTTTTCTTAGTTCCGAAATCAGACGGTTCCTTAAGACCGGTATTCAATCTCAAGCGTTTGAACGAATATTCTAGACCGAAGAGATTTCGATTAATAACTCACTCAAAAGTACCGAATTTCCTCCAAATGGAAGACTTTCTAGCAAAAAAAGATCTGTCGCAAGCGTACTTGCACATTCCCATAAAAGAGGCTCACAGGCGATATCTAGCCATGTACTACCGAATAGAAACCTAATGCTAGACAGCGTTGCCCTTCGGACTCTCGAGCGCTCCTCTCGCTTTTTCAAGAGTGTCGAATTTGCTGGCGAGTCACCTGAGGAAAAAAGGGATAAGAGTCTTGGTCCACTTAGACGACTCACTCTTAGCGAATCAAGGCCAACACCTTTTTATTCAACAGGTAAAAGAAACAGTAAATTTCCTCTCCTTTCTGGGATGGAAAATAAATTTCCGGAAATCAACTCTAGTGCCGAGGCAACATTTGGAGTATCTGGGCATCATGTGGAATCCTTGGACAGATCAAAAATATCTATCAGAGAGAGAAGTGGGAAGAAGTGAAGCAATCCCTGAAGAAACAAAAAAAAAAAAAACAAAAAAAAAAATAGTAAGTCAACAAAAATGGAGCTAGCAGCAGCCGAAGTCACTCCTAGGAACCCTTGAATTCGCCTCCTTTGTCCTTCCTTTAGGGGGACTGCATTACAGAAATATGCAACGAGCAACACGCTTGCTACCGGAAAATGTTCCGAATCGGAAATTCGCGATCTCTCATCAGGTGAAGCCGACCTAAAGTGGTGAATACAAAATTCCTTGAAAACATGCCGGATATTTCCGATAATACCCACTATTCACCTTGCAAGGATGCATCCGACGAGGGCTGGGGAGCCCAACTAGGAGACAAATTTATGAAAGGCCTTTGGAGTCTGGAACAGAAAACCTGGTACATCAACAAGAAGGAAATGTGGGCAGTATACATCGCCATCATCAAGAAAGCCCACTTTTTTCAAGGAAAAAACTTATGTCTCTCCAGTCAGGCAACAAGACAGTCTTGGCTTACATTCGTCGTCAAGGTAGGACGAAGTCGGTACCACAATTACAATTGCCAAGGAAGTTTTCCCTGCTGATGGCACGCCTAGATCTCCAAGTAGAAGCTCACTTCATTACAGAAATTTACAATGTGGTGGCCGACTGGTTATCGAGAGGGAATCCGCTGACAGATTGCCATTTGTAGAAAGAGGTGATGGATCACATTTTCAAGAAGTGGGAGTCCCTCAGATAGATTCAATGGCAACCGTTCGTTCAGCAGTTGCTCCTATATATGCGTCTCGGACCACGGAACAGACTTCAGCATTTGTAAACGCCTTCAGCCGGACATGGAAGTATGAACTGGCATGGATATTCCTACCTCCCTCTCTGATACCGAGAGTACTACAACATCTCAATCTAGCTCAAGGGGTTTACATCTTGATTCTTCCAAATGGGAGAAAGTTTTCTGGAGTGTCTACCTCAAACGACAATCATTGTGCCCCCCTGGAACATTCACAACCTTCATCGAAATCTGATCGACCTTCAGACCAGTTACGCTCCTCCAAGAAATCTAGATCTACATTTGGAGGCTTGGAAGGTACGAGGTGGGTTGCCCATACAGAAGGATGGTAGGAGGAGGATATAGCTTTGTTGGAATCATCTTGGCAAGAGTCAACGCAGAAAACCTCGCCGTACCTTGGAAATCTTGGGTTGCATGGTGTACTGTACAAGGAGTCTCGTGGAATAGTCCATCTCCGCAGAAAGTGGCACGGTACTTGAGCTACTTATATAGGGAGAAAAAGTAAGCCTATAACACAATCCTAGTTTATAAGTCGGTTGTTGCAGCGTTCGCAAATCCGGCCAGCATAGCAGCGATTAGCTCGCACCCAATCGCAAGGCACATGTTGAAGGCGATAAGTGTATCTCGTACACCTCAAAAGCAAGTGAAGATCTGGGATGTAACTATTATAATTGAGTGGATGAAGCAAAAATTCTTGGACGTTGGAAGCCATTTTCAAGTTTCAGGGCACGTAGCTTTATTGCTTCTGTTAGCCTCGGGAAGAAGAATTCATGACCTTACACTTTTGCGGATTGATCCATGAAATTTCCAAGACATGGGAGATTCAATAGTTCTTTGGCCCATTTTCGGCTCGAAAACTTAAAGTGTCTCACACAGTCTAGTTGAGGGCTTTCAGAAAATTGTGAACAAAAAATGGACCCAACTTGGTGGCTGCGGATTTGATTGAAAATCACTAAGGCACAAAGAAGTGCAAGGGAACGATTAGATAGTATTTCCATCACCACGAAAGGTAAAGTGGCTGCTGCTTCACGTTCAGTGATTGCAGGCTGGATCCGGACTGCTTTAGATGAGACAGGGATTGACACTACTGCGGGGAGCATTCGATCAACAGTAGCATTTTCACGCCTCCATTCTAGTCTTCCGATAGACGGAATCTAACAGAAAGGAAATTGGAAATCGCAAAATACCGTCTTCAAACATTATTTCAAAAGGTCCGAAAACCGATTGATCGATCGGGCGTTCTTGATAAAACATTTGAGGCACTCTAGTTTACATTCTATCAGTCAAAATTTCTGTTAACTTGTTTATGTTACTATATTCTTGTTGGAAATGAACAAACATTGTTTATTTAATATATACCTACATTTTCGTATGTTTGAATTACTGAATGAACCTTCGCCTTTTTTCTTTATTCTACGAATACTTTGTTTTCTATAATACATTGATTGTTCAGATAATCCTCATGTCGTTATTTTGTCTAAACAAATTGCACACTCTACAGTTTAAATATTAAAAGTCACAGTGCACTTATCCCACAAGTGCCGGCAGAGTACAAACACTTCTCAATGGTCAGGCCGAAGGCACAGACCAGAAATACTTACGTTTTACCCCCGAAGGGTATAAAAACGGTTATTTCGGTCTTGCCGAGGCCTGACCAGTTTAAATCCTTGCCGGCTTGATGCACTGAAGCTCGCCCAAAATGCGGAGCTAGCCGTCACAGTGGGAAAGTGTGCTTTAGAGGGGGGGTAAGGGATGATAGAGATAGTTTAGAGAGTGAAAGAGAGAGAAACACGTGTCCAAATCGTGAGAGAGGGGAAGGGTGATCTCAATGGTCAGGCCTCGGCAAGACCGAAATAACCGTTTTTATACCCTTCGGGGGAAAAACGTAAGTATTTTGAGCAAAAAGATTACTTTTTGACCATAAAGATTAATTGTCTACAAAAGAGGCAAATATTCCACGAAGTTCATTCTCAAAGAAATAGTTTAATTCCCAAATTAAAAAATCAACGTTCAACTAAATACTTGAATTTTCACCAAAAAAGATGAATTCATTTTTAAGAAAGTAGTTACAATTTCAACCAGAGGTGAATTTTGAGTCGAAATAATGCAACTTTAAAAAGAAAATTTGATTTTTAGCAAACAAGTTTAAATTCCAAACAAGTAGTTGATTTTCAAACTGAAAAAGGATAAATTTGCAATGAACAATGTATTTATTCATTTAAAATTAGGAAGAGGGAACTTTAAAATCGCGACGAAATAAACCCTAAAATAAGAACTATAATTATTTTCTGAAATTCCCTGTCCCAAGTCAGATAAACAAGGAAAAGCAAATAAAACGTGATAAACACATTTTTTTGGAAAAATGAAGATAATTCTTTTTGTATGTCTGGGCTATCATCGATTCGATTGTCAAATTTGAGTCGGCTAAAAAAATCTCACACAGCAACAAATTTGCATAACGGTTTTCTTATAATAGAAAAAGAAGAAATTCTTCCTCTCATTACGTATTGATATATTTAAATGTTTTGAGAATTAGATTAAAGGAGCGTTACATTCTTCAAATCAAATAATAAGATATCTTTCTGATTCATAAAAAGAAAGCGGTAATTTCTCGTATTTTTTCGGTAGAATTTTTAATAGTCTAGGTTGAGTCAAGTAAATTTCCGGTTTCAAATTAAATTCCCGGTCATTAACCGGTTTTTTCCTGGTCAATAAAATTCCCGGTCATCTCCCGGTCAAGTCGCCACCCTGCGTAGTGACTATTTAGAGACCAACTTTTGAAAATAGGAGATTCAAGATGCAAATGTTAAAAATATGGAATTTTAGGGTCTATACCTTAAAAATAGGGGACTTTAGGGACCATGACCGAATGTAGGGGACAATAGGGGCCTCTGAGGTCTTCTTTTTTATAATGTAAATGATATCTACACAGTATTTACAGGGGCAAGGACAAGACGAGGACAGTGAAGCTGAAAAACTCTCTCCGTTACTGGACGCTGCAACTAGTACAGAAACTTTGGACACTCATACACATCGAATTTGCGATATGGATATTGACGACGAGATGCAGAGCGGAGACAATGAAAATGGAGATATCTCTTGTCACTCACATTGAAGAATTAGCGAGTCGGTGTCGACTTCGAAAATGAGGCTTTAAATTTTAAAGCATTCAAAATAATGTTGACCAAAGACAATTTCCATTCGCGAAGTTTAGATTTGAAGGCTTTTTAATAAACTTTAAATTCTTTTCGAAACTTAAATCGTCCATTGATACTCTCTAATATCTAAGACGTTAATTATTAATCCTTTTCGATTAATTAATTGATTAATTAATCAAATTACTTTAATTAGTTAATTAATCCTCGTTCTAGAGTGACCTGCATTTCTATATCCTAATTAAAATTGAGCCTTTAATAATGTAAGGAAGCCCCGGGCTGAATATTATAATTTTCGTTGGTAGAATGTCCGTTTTTTTATATTATTAACTACTAGGAATAGAAACGTAAGATTGAAAAGTTTGGAGTGCCACGCTGAAATAATTATAGTTAATATTGTAATATTTTATACTGGGTGATGCTAATTTAAACTTTTTATATAGAGACTTCTATGCAGAAGTCTATTTACTCTTTTATGTGTACCTGCTATTATTTATTCATTCTAGCAAAGAATCAGATATTCTTCATTTGATTTTTAATCAGCCGCCCAAATTGATAAAATTGTTAAAAAATGAATAAGACTGCTGTCTCGACTGCGTGGTACTACAAACTATAAATATTTGTATAATAAAAAATAATCTGTACATATTCCAATTTTAGAATTTTGTAATAATTGGTAAAAGAAGATAGTAATATTTGCTCCAAATCTGAGTAGCCAAATGCATTTTAATTCTAAAGAATTGAGTTTACATATTGTTTCTCATTGTGAACTACGCAGCTGAAGCCCTGATATGTATCAAACAAGTGGACCGTATCTAATAAGGTGTTTTGTAGATTTAATAAACTTTTATTCCGACTGAATCCTAAACTGAATTTCAAGAATTCAATTACTATTCTTCATTTTTTTCAACAAAGTCTGCGGCTCTTTTTTAAAATTCATTTTCCTTTATTCGGCCATACTCTATCCAGTCATCATCTCTTCCTCTATTCTCTTTCGAATCTATCTTTCTCCCATTTCGAACGTCTCCCTTTACTCCACCTCTCTTTGTCCATGATTTCCAGGGCAGACGCTTCTGCAATCCTGCTTACCTCCACCATTTTTTCTCGTCCCTTTTCTTCCTTCAGCAAATAACCTAGGCAGCACCAACTCACATCTACTCTTCTCTATGGTCTCCCTGTTCACAGAGTTAAGTGCTGCTTTAAAATCCATAAACAGTATTGTTTCCTTTTTTGTCGCCCTAAGTACCCATTGACAGGAAAATTGACTACGCTGATGTTATTTGTGATCCCCCTCCATTTCGTAAAACCCGTTGGGGCTTGAGTGGTATTCTTCCCTTTTCTAAGTTTCCTTCTAAGTACTTCCCCGTAAATTGTATATCCCATTCACATGAGTGAGATACCTCTATATTCTACCCTTCTATCTCCTCTCCTTCCCTAATCAACGGCACTAACTTTCTCGAAGTATTCCATCCACTTATTCATCTTGATTTCCTCATTTGTGTCCTTCCTCCCTCCTATTTCCTTGATAATTACTTCTTTTTACACAACATTTTCTCGTAATCCCTATTTCAACTAGAAGTAATATATTTATATTTGTCGCAAAACGCAAACATTCATTTTTTTCATGAACTTCATTCTAAACATGATCCTTTAACACAACAGATCCAAGATTGAAAAATAAATCAGTTTTTAAAAAGTGCTCAAATTTTCAACAAAAAAATATCATTATTCTAACAAAAATTGGAACAGCTGAACTTACAATTTAAAAAAATCAATTCACGATAACAAAAAAAATGTTATTCCGATAAAATAGTTCATTTTTCAATCAAGAAGATGAATTTTCAAAAAAAAGGATAAATATTTAACTGGAGCACTCCAATTTTCAACCATGAAGGTAAATATTCAAACAAGAAGATCAATTTTCGAATAGCAAGAATAATTTTCTAAGAAAAAATTTTTAGTTTGAAAAATCAATTTCAAACCAAGCATAACATTTTTATACTAAAACAAATAATTTTCAACTGAAGGAGTTGAGTTTACAAACAGATAAATTAATATTAATATTACTAATACTAATATTATTAATCAAATATTCTAATTTTGAATGGAAGAAAATGGATGTTTAACTGAAAAAATAAATTCTTTACTAAAACTTTGGGATTTTTAATAGGAATAAGTTGAATTTTTAGTTTAAAAAATTATTTAAAACATAAAGAACTAACTTTCAATCGAGGGGTTAAGGGCAAATGGTAGTCTATGACGTAGTCGAAATTTGACCTTGTAATGTATTTTTTCTCCGACTTCTTATTTCC
>WSXT02094577.1:0-11621 GCA_011762715.2 Neuroterus valhalla
GCACGCAACAGCTTATCAGGGTTTGACTATCTAAGATGGTTGCTTCAATTGTAAGGGATAATCGTTCTGATTAGAAGAAGCAGTAGATTTGATTTTAAGAGATGCACTTTTTGGATACTCTTGGATAGTGAAACCAACCCCCAAATTTTTGTATTCCACGGATTGTACTATACACGATTCGGCCGGCTATCACACAGTTAAACCTCGGATATGACTGATCTGACATTCTAGATGTTCAGATTGACCATCCATTTTTCTCCATGCGGATACTCCGCCAAATACACTTTGTTGGCTCAGGCACCACCAACACAGGCCTTCTCTGATGCTCAAGAACATAAAATCAAAAGAGTTTTACTCTAATGCTGGTCTTGACTCGATTCATCTTGAAATTATTTGATGACTAGTATTACTTTCTAAGATTTCCTAGAATTAAGTCTGCAGAAGTCTTCAACTAAAAACAAAACATAATGTTGTCTACATTCAAGCCTTGTATGTCTTGAATCATGAAACAAGATGTATTGATGCTACTTTCAAGCTCTCAGAGTCCAGCTTTGGAAATCTAACTAGTGTCGGACTCGGGACGTAGCTGAGCGATTTGCGTTGTGTTCAAAAATCGTTGTTTTTGTAACTGTCAAATCTCAGTGATAAAATATTTAATCATAATCATAATCCCAAGTCGTGAAGTTACACAAAAGCTAAAGTTCCGCTTGCATCTTGGCAAGCACCCTAGCAAATAAACTCTAAGTTCGTACAGTGACTTGATTCAAGTCCAAATCCTTGCTGGAGGGCTAATTTCCAGCTCATGCAACGATATAATTTCATCTCATATTCAATCTTGCGATCAATTTTGTGTCTGTATATAGTTTAACTTCTAGTTGCAATTGCGGCCGGTTCCAAGGGTCCAATCGTAGGATAATTTTGAGCAGGACTGTTCTTCCTTATATTAGATGTAGAATCAGCTCGTTTTTCAGGCTTGAATCAAGAATTTTTCCTGCACCCAACCATTGCAGGGAAATGCTACTTGTATCACATAAATGTATCATCTGTAAATCAGCGACGAAAATATAATTCATATGGTCTGCTTGGGGCGTACTTGGAGTATGTGTTGATACCAGTTCTCGAAACAATTGATAAACGAGAGTTGCATTCTGACCAATAGCATAAATCTCGGTTCGAGGCACGCATGTGCGTGCATGTTTCCGAGCACACACTGGGCGTGTCGCACGCAACGCCTGGCACGTGGATTGTCGGATATGTAATGTGCCTACCAACAGTTTTGCTTGCACTTATATTTTCTCTTGTGTAAATGTTCAGTCTTCACTCGCACGAGTGCCATTAAAAAACAAAAAACGTCCATGATTTATTATCACCTTTTATCGATAGAAGGTTGTCATTCAGAATAGCGCGCTCATGAAAAAACACCAATCGAGTATCTTTTAGTTTTTTTTTTCATACTTGGAATTATACAACAATGATATGTAATTTTTTATTTATAACAAATTAGGTTGCACTGCATATTGGTTAACCTCTGCTCAGTCTATAGGGCTAGAAATTACCAATAGGGTTTTTGGAAATGGCGCCATTTCGTTAGGAAAACTGACCTTGGGAAAATCCCAAACGTTAGGGGTACTATTTTTCCATGATTTGGAACAAGATACTGATCATAGCGAGGATGGAAAAAGTAAAAAATTTACCATCAAAAGTATGATTTTGAATCATCTTTTTATTGAAGAAACTTCAGTTGCAAATAAATAGTTGTTACGATATGTAATGCAATATGACTTTGGCCAACTAGGAAATTCTTGGCTTATGAGTGTTAACTAGTTTCACCTTAAAAACTGGAGCAAATTTTCCAAAGAAAATCAACAAGATGCAGTCATGGAAGGTATTTTCTTTAATGATGAAATTTCTTTCCTGAATGCGTAGTCCAATCAGGCTTTTGTGTCTGTTTATAGTCAAAGATTGCCTCGAAGATTTTGAATATTTTAAGGAAGTAGATCAACACACGAGGTACTTTCTCCATGATTTGAATAATCTAACTAGATTAAGAGATATGAGAATACATTATAATGATATTATAATAACGCCAGAGGATCCAAAGGAAGTATCTATTGCATTTTTAAGAAAGGAATAAAAGTAAACAAGATGCTTCGGAAAAAAAGGTTTCCGTGGCCTATTGGGAATTTAAAGTTGCAATGCGAGACCTGATGGTCATCTAGCGAACTAACCAACATGGCTGCCTATGGGATGCACGTAGCATTGTTTACATGCATGTTGCACTCAAACAACGCAATAATAATTAATTTTGTTCCAGATCAATCAGTTCGAAGTATATAAGAAGTTCATTGAGTTAGTTTAATATCTTATGAATGGAATCCTCCTGGAACCATAGAAAGGGAAACGATACTTCCAAAGACAATGTGTGCTGTGTTGTCAATTGTGACTCCAAAAAAATATCAACACTTATTTGAGTTCCCATAAAGTACCAAAATTTGGCAGTGGTACTGCTACAGTGAAAAAGCTTTTTGGAGAAAGCATTGTTGTGCTTAATTATATTAATTTCACATACCTATTGCAATCGACAATTTTCCTGTAATTGTATGTGGCTCTGAGGTACACGATTGAAAAAACCATAACTGATCGCTCTTTCACCTTTGGTCATGTTCCTGGAAGACGGCGTTGCAACAGCAGACTCACACAATAATTTTAGAGAAAGTAGCAACACTTTTATCACATTTAAATTATACTTCACTTGAATGAACGTGTTAGGACTAATGCTAATCATATGCATGCCGGATCCCATGGGCAACCATGTTTGTTCCGATACAGCAGCGCCTCTTTGCCCGCAGTGGATGTTTTCTCTGCCAATGAAGTCTTTCGCTTCAAGCTAAAGGCAGATGGCGTCAGGCTACGTCAGTCCTGTTATGGCTGCAGCACTTGACATCGTCGAATTCTAAGTTGTGTCAGCGTGTTCGTGGGCCTGTCTGTGTGATAAAAAAAAAACAGAACATAACCTTTATAGCTAATGTTCGTCGAACACAGTTGTCGTTCTTGCCGATAAAGTTCAAAAGCGATGAATAAATTGAAGTGTAGTTTCTTGCAAGAGAAAGGTAAACTTCAAATTCCCTTTGCATAAAGCTATGGAGAAAAACTGGCCAAAAGCGCTATTGAAGACCTCCATCTGTGCCTTATGCACGTGATGCTTTATGCACAGCACACTGTAATCCGGATGATATCATTACACTGCATTTCATTTTGTTTATTGCACTTGAACTATAAAAACAACAACGACAACTGTGTCTGACAAACGTTGACTTTAAAGGTTATGTTCTCGGTTTCCTTGATCAGATAGACAGGTTCACGAACACACCAACACAACTATGAATTTGACGGTTTGTAAGTGCAGCAGCCATGATAGGACTGACCTAACCTGGCGCCATCTACCTCCAGCTTAAAGAGAAAGAACCTCATTTAATGAAGTTCTTTGAATGTTCAACTTCTTTCATCTCCCATTTCTTCTGACATATTGAATGCCTTTCATTCATTGAAATAATTGTTCTTCAAAAATTAAAAAATAATTGTTAAGGAAGGACGAGATTGAGAATTTTTTATATTACTTATTTGGAGGTGATCCTACCTAAACCTATCACCAATCATCACATCATTTTCAATCTCTACCCACACGTCCTCTCACTTCCCCTGACTTTCCACTGCACCCACTCAATTCCCATCCCTTACCCTCTTCCAACTCATCTTACCCCATCTCACTTCCTCTCGTCCCCTCACTTCCCCTGACTCCTGACTACGCCTTCTCAATTCCCATCCCATCCCTTCCCCTTCTCCAACTCATCTTACCCCATCTCACTTCCTCTCACCCCCTCATTTTCCTCCTCCTACTATCATCTCCCTTCAGCCCTTCGCTCCCCTTCTCACTTTCCCAACCAAACCTCTCTTTTTCATTTCGGAAAAAATCATGATCGACAGTTATCCAATCGAAACTATAAGGGTTTTTACCTAGGGATGAATAACGCTAAAAATTGTGACATTATCAGGAATTTACTTATTGATAAAATGAACTGCTCATATTTAATAAGTCAGATTAAATTAAAATAGAGTGGATCTCTAAATTCAATCACATTCAACACCTTCGATCCAAAGGTGGAGCGCACGCACCTGGCACATAAAAGCGCGTACAAGAGGTGCGTAATGCGCCCCATGCATGAGACGTGACCAGACGAACAGCGTCCTGTCAATGAAAAAAAGGTACTGGCAGATGAGTCAAGTGGTGCTTTCAAAATGTCGCTGGCGTCGCACCTGAATGCAGTCACGAATACGAAACGAGTTTACGGAAAATATAGATAAGCCAGAATGGTAAGAAAGACGCTGACCCGAACTTGATTCTTATCGCACTTTAAAAATTTAAGTGCCTCTTAAGATTCAAGAATAGATTTCAATTTCTTTTTATATTCAGCAAAGTACCTGATATACTTTTAAGCTTTACACTTCCATTCAATCTCTTTGTGTAATAGCAGTATTTTTGTTAGAATCTAAGTGTTATCTTTTTTGTATAACCTCCAATAATTACTTTGAGGATTTCGCAGCCCTGGCCCTCATCCAAAGGTGGATGAGGACCGTGTGAAGTTAGGGAGGGTTGAAGGGTAGAATGGAGATGAAGTAGAGCAAGAGATTTGGATTAATTAGAGTGAATCATGTGTAGGAAGTCAGAGGAGGAAAAGTGATATAGAGTAGACACATGTGAAAGAGTGAGGTTAGAAAGAAAGAGGAGGGAATAGATGGAAAATGGGGTTGCGAGATGGAAGTATAGGATAAGTCATTTTAGGGGAGGGTAGAAGTTGCTGAGTAGGAAGTGAGCAGAGAGAAGGAAAAATTTAGGTAACTTTAGGTAGTGTAGGGAGGAAATGGAGTCAGGACAGGAATGCATAGTGAAAGAGTGTGAGAGCAGAGATTTGAAGGAAGAGTAATAGTTGATCCGTGAGAAGCAAAGGAAATGAAGGGGGGGGGAGTAGGTGTAGAGGATGGGGACAGGAAATGAGGGGAAAGAATGAATGGAAGATGAAGTTGCGCAGTAAAGGGAATGTAAGGAAATATTTTCGAAGCAGGGGGAGTGGTTAGGGGGGGGGAGGGAGTTAGAGGAAGGGGAGGGCATTCGAGTGAAATATCCTGGAGGAGCCTACGTGGAAACTGATGAAATGGGAAGGAAGAGGAAAGAGATAACAGGTAAGTAATCAGAAGGGAGTATTGTATGAAAGTGGGAGTGGATGGTGTGTAAGAAGTGAGGTGATGAGATAGAAAGTGGAGTGAATGGGTGTGGAGAGTGACAGAAGAGAATGAGCAAAGGATAGGTTCGCATTGTGAGGGTAATGTCGGGGATAATATTTGAAGGCAGGGAAGTGGTTGATGCGAGGGTAAAAGATGTGAAGTGAATGGGTGTGGAGAAGTAGGCGTTGAATATGAAGAGAGAGAATAAATGAAGGGTATCTGCGCAAGGTGAAGGGATGGAAGCATTGTGAATCGAGTTGGTATCGAGGCGTGAATATGGGAAGTAAGAGGAAGGCATACATGGGGGATGGGTGCCCGTGGTGAAGGAAAATGTGAGTGATGATATTAAAGGAGACAGATGTGGTAACGTGCAGGAAGTAAGGAAAGGGCAAAGGACGTAAAGTGATTGGGTGTGGAGGAGTGGTCCTGGGAAGTGAGGGAGGATAGGTAGGCAAGGTGAGGGAGATGTAGGAGAAATGCTTCAGAGTAGTTGAGTGACTTCAGTATAAGAAGTGGAGGAGACGTGCAGTTGAAGTTTTGGAGGGATGAAGACAGGAAGTGAGGAGATGGAATGAATGGAGGATTTCGGGTAGGAAAG
Source organism: Neuroterus valhalla (assembly GCA_011762715.2). NCBI lineage: Eukaryota > Metazoa > Arthropoda > Insecta > Hymenoptera > Cynipidae > Neuroterus > Neuroterus valhalla. The sequence continues at coordinate 5,879 of WSXT02094577.1, forward strand.
GGAATCTATGAAAAGATATTTGAGTATAAAAAAGTGGTTAATGTTTGGTAAGTGCAGGGAGGAAAAAATATGTGGAGTGAATGTGTGAAGAGTGGTGGGTGTAGAATGTAAGTAGTAGTAAGGGGGGGGGGGGGAGGGTTGAAAAGTGAGAGCGATGGAGAGGAAGTAATATGAGGAGAAGGAAGTGTTTGATATGCAGGAAGTAACAGGAGGAGATGGGATGCACTTTGAACAGGTTATCATAGTGGTAGGGATAGGTATTGCGGGGGGAGAATGCAAGGAAGTGCGGCATGCAAGGTATGAGATGTATTTGCGTAGTAAAGAGAAGGTAGGGAATGATGTTCGAGGAGAAGGAGTTGGTTAATGCGTAGGTAGTGAAAAAAAGGTGTAGGCAGTGAGGGGAGGGAATGCATGAAGGGTACTTTTGTAAGGCTAGGGGGGTAGATAAAGAGATTTTAGAGTAGGAGAGTGTTTGATGTGTGGGAAGTGAGGAATGTGAAGTAAGAAGGTATAAAGCGGTGGTTGAAGGAAGCCCAGGAAAGGAATAAATAGAAGTTTGAGTTCTTCGGTAAGATAAACGTCGGGGAAAATATTCAAGGAGAGTGAAGCGGTTGATACTAAAGAGTTTGAAAAGGAGACGGGACGTAAAGGGAACACGTGAAGAGGAATGGATGGGAAAAGTAAGAAGAAGGACTGAAGGGTTAATAAGAGTGTAAGGTGAGAGGAATGTGGGGGGATAAATTTCAGGAAAAGTGAATGGTTGATGCATGAAAAGTGAGGAGTGGAGTAAGGATGTGGAGTAAATGGGTGTGGAGGAGTAGGTATAGCAAGTGAGTGAACAATATGGGGGAAGGACGGATGTTCAAGGTAAAGGGAATGTAGGGGCCGGGATTTAATGGTAGTGGAGTTGTTTGTGTGTAGAAAGTGCAGAGATTTTGGGGGCTGTGTAGGGATCATATGCGCAGAGGTGTTTGTAGGAAGTAAGGAGAAAGAACAAATGGAGGATGAGGTTGCGTGGTAAGGGACATATATGAGAACTATTATAGAGGAAGGGGTTTGTTCATGCGTGGAAAACGGGGAGAGAAGAGAGGAGGTGGAGAAGATGGATGTGGAGGCAATGATGTAGGGGAAGAAATTGATGGTTGTAAAGTGGTTGGCGTGTTGAAAGTGAAGGGGTGGAAGGGATGATACGTGAGTATATGTTAAGAGGTAAGTGAAGGAAGTGTAGAGAGGGAATAAATGGAACACGAGGTTGCGTAGTGAAGGAAATATTAGAGAGCATATTTGAGGATAGGGGAAGTTGTTGTGTGAGGAGTCATGGAAGAGAAAGGATGTGAAGTTAATAGGTTTAAAGAGGTGGGAGCAGAAATCATAGAGTGAGAATGGTGGGAAGAAGGATTCGAGGTAAGGGGAATGTATGAGAAAATATTCGAGGGGAAGGGAGTGGTTAATGTGTTGGAAGTGAGATTGATAATACATCGCTGATAGGGATGTAAGGTGAGTGAAATATATTAGTAAAAGGGACCTTAAAGTACTGGAGTGTTAAAGGTATAGGAAGTGAGGTAAATGAGAAGCATGTGAGGCGAGTAGGCATGGAAAGGTAGAATGGGTATAGAAGGGTGAAAATAGATGCTAGGGGGGACAGCTGGAGAAAGATGGTGATGAGGGTTAAAGGGAACGAAAGGAAAGAGATTTTCGGGGAAAGGGAAGTGGATAATGTGTAAGGAAGAAAAGGAGGGAAATGGATGTGAAGTAAATGGGTATGCAGGGGTGTGACTAGGTATTATGGGGAGAGAATCGAGGCATAAGGATTCAAGGTGGGGAAAATGTGGAAAAAGAAATTCAAGGGTACTATAGTGATTGATGCGTGTCAGGCGCGTAGCCAGGGGAGGGTTTCAGGGGTCTCCCCCCCCCCTGAAATGTCAGAAATTTTGTATGCGTATATAGATTCATTACGAACTTTGTTGAATATTACGTAAGTAAGCCTGAAGAGAAAGGGAAGTGAGGGAGGGGAAGAATGGAGGACAAGTTCGCGTGGTAGAAGAATTAAGGAGGATGTATATTGGGGGAGAGGGGTGATTGATGTGTAGGAAGAGAGCAAAGGGGAATGAATCTGGAGGGATGGGTATGGAGAGAGGGGGAAATGATAGAGGGATGATAGAGATGTGAGGTGAAAAAAATAGAGGGAGGGGATTTAAGGAAAGTTAAAGGAAGTGGTTGATGTGTGGCAAGTGAGGAGAGGAAAAGGGTAGTAAAGTGAATAAGGATGGGTGTAGGGATGGTCATGTTATTATGTCTTTAGTTTGTTAATGACGTCAGTCTTGATCTACCTTGAGTAGGCGAGCCGTTGCCCAACGGGTCCGTTCGGGTCTGACTAATCGAATTAAGATCGACTTTCCTGATAGAAAGACACGCGTCTCAGCGCCTTGTCATTCAATGTAGAGGTATTCAATTAGAAACGCTGTATAGCCGCAACTGGACCCCATCCCAGGTGAGGTGTTGAATTCCGTACCGACTTTGTTCTTCTACGAGGTGAGAACATATCAAATATTGTAAAAAAACTTCTACCATAATAAAGATTATGCTGAAGCTTTCGTAGATTCCAAAGTTGATTGCTGATTAGAACCTACTCTCTAATTCTGAATTAGATCAACATGTCTAATTGAAAAGTCAAAAGTCAGTCACTGATTTGTTTCGGTTACAAATTAACACATGGTGTTTCTCTTGAAATTTACTTTACAGTTCTCCTTAAGCATATCGCAATACCATTGAGCCTGTAATCATATACAGCTACCTTTCGATTTATTACCATCCGATTCCCTTCCGCATCCTCTCATCTTTTGATCCAGTTTATTTAAGATCAGCCGCTTAAATTCCTTCACGAAATAAACTCTCGATCATCCGATTTTATTCAAGTTGACAGCTGGATGAAGACTAAAATTGAATGGGAACAGTATAGGAAAGAAAGATACTTGTCTTGAAAAAAGGAAGATGAAGTCCTAAGTCGAGACAAGAGTTTCTTGCTTCGAGATCAAGACAAGACTAATTTTCAATTTTTCACGAAATCTTGATCAAGATTTTAGTGAAATCGCGTATATCGTCCGACTCTGGTGAAACTCTAGTTGAAACCCTTTTTTCAATAATGGGAATCCAAAAAGTCGAATCTCTACTTCGAATTGTCATCTTATTCTGCATTGTTTAGCTGCAAACTGGAATACATGGTATTTCCATGGCATTTTTTCCTCTTAAAACTGAAACTGTTACTCATACGAAAAAAACGGTAGTAGCTATTTCGTAGAACTTTCCAGGCCTAACAATTATTGGTCTTATAACTTTATGTAGGTTCTTTGAAGTATTTGAAAAGTCGAACAATTCATTGCTACGAGTGTTTTCGATAAGAAAGAATTGTCGCAGTTTCGATTTTAATCCAGACAAATAACTTTGGGAATGGAAGAATAAAATTTTTGTGTAAAGGACACGACGTACGAGGAAAAACGCAAAAACTGGAAGTTAATCCTTCAAGAAAGATTTATGAATTTGTATTTTTTTTTTATTGAGTGCGTAGTTTCTGTTATGACAGTAAGCTTCGCTCGCAAGTTTGAGCGCGCCTAGGGCGTGCGTCATCACGCTCCACGCTCGGTTATGAATTTACCTCGCGCTACGTGCTCGGGCTTCTACCTCCCTACAGTTGTATAAAAAGCTTGTGAAACTCAAAAGCGAAATGTCGACTACTTCAAGGGGAGAAATAGGTTTAGACGATTCAAAAAATCGAATTTTTTTTCTATTTCATGAATTGTTAGTAAAACTATCGAAGACTATTTTCCCCAAAGTTTCAATGAAAAATTCCAATTCATTCCGGTGTTTTAAACGTCTTTATGTGGATGTCTCCCCGTACGTACGTCAGACCGCCGAAAAGTCGGACGGTCATGAAATGCTAGCTCAAAATGGAATTTTTGAACAAGAAAAAGAATAACTATATGGTGCTGAAATCGCTGATTAACCAGTAAGTGGGTAAAAAAATGATATTACCGTTTCGAGATTTTTTTTTCAAACACGTTTATATCGAAACGACTTTTTTGAGATTTGTGTACACTCTAGCTCAAAAAGTTTTGGATGAATCATTCTCATACTTAGCAGATACTTTCTTTATATCATTACTTTCTATTTGAACCCAAATCCGTAGTTCTATTATTGTTTTGATTATTTTTAAGCACAAGAAATTGCTACAAAAAAAAATTATGAAAAAACGTCAAAAAATCAATGTCTCCTGTTTACACACCCATAAAAAATTAAATTTTATTAATACTTAACTGTGGCCTCCAGAATGTACACAAGCACCGAGTTCCAATTGTAACGCTTTATGGACAGAAGCCGATATCTTCCATGTTTCTCAAGAAAAAAATTTGAAAATTTCACAATGTCTTCCTAAATTTATGTACAAAATATCCCCAAAGTATTATTAAATTACATTCTTTTCTTCGTTGCCAAAAAAATCACGAAAATCGTTACAAAAACTCCTTCCTAAACCTATTTCCCCTCTTAATTTGATGAGTGAGAATTTTCTTTTGTTAAAGCTTCTCCGGCTCTAACGAATACATTCTCATCGCGTGTCTCGTGCTGCGCACTCGATTGAGGTTTGTTCAAAGTGGTAGAGAAGTTTTGTTGCTTAATTTCTTTCACATGTTTCACGATTGGAACAAAAACTACGCATCCAATCGGAAAATTATAACAAATTTATCAGTCTTCTTCGGGTGAACAACTTTCCCCCATCAATGTTCTATCTTAGCCTTCGTCTTTTTTTCAAAAAATTTATAATTTCATTTTTATGGTTATTTTTCCTGCTTGAAATGACAACTACATATCTTGTTAAAGAAGTTGATTACAAATTTACAGATATTTTCCTGGTAAAGAACTGATGCCTATTTGTTTTTTCCTAAGCTTGTGTCAATTGTCCAAAAGTTAATTTTTTGCATTTTCTATATGGTTTTTCATAAATGAAGCAAAAACTGCTTACTCTATCAAAAAGTTAAGTTCACCAAATTTGTAGATCTTTTTTTGTTTCAGAAGGTTAGTTCATTTACATTTTCCCGTACCTTACATAGTTGTAAAGATCATCCTGAAGGGCTCTCGAAAAGAACCATTTTTTTATCAAAATTTTTTTCATGTCTTGCGTTGTTGGGCTAAAAATTCCCATTTTCGTTTATATTTTTGAATTCTGAAAATGCCACAACTCTGAAAATTTTGTTTTTATCAAAAAAAATGATGAGGATAAATCGCTCCAATTTTTACTTGATACAAGAAACCGTACTTACAGTTTTCGAGTCTTGGAAGAAAAATTCCAAAAAAATTTTCAAAATGCTCGCCCTCTTCCATGTTTGATCCAAAATTTTAGCAACTTTCTCTTAGAAAAGGGTTAGAAAGTCAAGGTTTTTCTGAATTCTTTAACTTATTTTCAACATTTCAGTTAGAGCGAGGCAATAATCGATTAAAGTTAACAAAAATAATAATTGTTTAAATAATTTATTATCATTCATAACAATATTCTCTTAGAATAATGATACAAAGTGGCGTTATTTTCTGAAATTTACAACTTTTTGTCCACTTTTCATTCAAAGTGGGTAATTATTTAATTTATTTAAGAAAAAATAATTGTTTAAACAAATCGTGAATGTTTATAGCTATCTTCTTTTAGATTGATACTACATAGTTGCGGTTTTTCCTGAAATTCAAAGCTTTTTACCAC
>WSXT02094588.1:0-11620 GCA_011762715.2 Neuroterus valhalla
AAAGACAGCACTCACACTAATGGGCCCCGTGGTTTGGGGGGCCGGCCCACTCCAACAACGGGCAGGGCAAAAAAGGGGGGGGGGGGGGGGGTCAAATTTTACATAAATCGAATACCTTCTCGATGAGAATGTAAAAAAGATATATACACTGACATACGCAGATGATACAGTAATGATGGCAGAAGATGAAGAGGTAATGGCGAGGCTAATTACAGGGTTGGAAAAATACTTAGATGAGAAGAAATTGAAATTGAATGTAGTGAAGACGAAGATAAAGAGGTTCAGAAAAGGATGGAGAAGGAAAAAAGTACGGACTGAGAGGTGGAAGGGAGTGAAGATAGAAGAAGTAAAGCAGTTTGAATATTTGGGATACACTTCGCAAGCAAATGGAGATCATAAGGCACATATAAGAGGAAGAATAAAAAAAGCGGCAGGGGTAATAAAGCAGGTTTGGGGAATAGGAAAAAGAAGATTCAAGAAAGATTGGAAAAGAAGAATGTGGTTGTTTATTACCCTGGTATAGCCGGTTTCAGGATATCGAGCAGAAATATGGGGATGGAAGGAAAGGAAAGAGATGGAAAGATTGCAGGAACGGTATGTGAGATGGACGCTAGGAGTAGATTGGAGAAACCTGGATGCATGGTGAGAGAGGAACAGCAAAGGGAGAAAATATGTATCAGAGCAGGGGAGAGGGCATGGAAATTTGAGGAAAACCAAAGGGAGGGAAAAGGAGGGGAGTTAGCAAAAAAATGTCTGAAGGAAGTGGAAGAAAGAAGAGGGAGGGCGATTGAGTTAACGAAATGGGAAGAAGAAACGAAGGAGTTCCTTACAGATAGAAACATAGGAGAGGGAATTGGAGTAAATTTTAAAGAATTAGAAGGGAAAGATAAGGAAGGTCATTTGAAAGAAATATGGGGAAGGATTAATGAATTAAAATGCAATAAATGGTATAAGATAATAAAAGAGGAAGGACTTCCGAAGTATTTAGAAAAGGGGTGGGGAGAAAAGAGGTGGACAAGAATAGCAAGATTTAGATTGGGGAACCAGGTCAGGGAGTCGATGTATTGGGAAGAAAAGCAGAAAAGTAAGTGCGGAATATGTGAATAGGAAGAAGAAACATGGGAACATGAATGAGAAGGATGTATGAGAGGAATGGAAGAAAAGGGAGCTGACAAGAGAACGTGGTAATAATTATGGGCAAGGAAGGACAGGGGGAGGAAGTGGAAGAGGGAATTGGTGGAAGCTAGAGGAGCGAATGAGATTAAATGAAACAATGATTGGGCAAAGGAAATGGCTGAGGTGGAAGAGAAGTGAAAGAAAAAGGAAACGGAAGTCAAACAATAAAATAAGGTGGATGAAATTGTGCAGTAAGAATAAGTAGAATTAAGTATAATGAGATTGCGCTCTTTCTCTCTCCACATGTATATATGTATATTTTAGGAAATAAGTTAGGCTAAGAAAAAAAAAAGAAAATTGTTGTATAGGAAGGAACGGAAGTTCTGTAAACCCTTAGGAGACACATTATAAATAAAGAGTTCTGATTTCTCCAAGATGCTCTACAGAAAATGGTCATGGTTTTTTTCATTAGAATGGAAATTGGAATGACTACAACACTTTGAAAATGAACAAAAATTTTGAGTTTTGAAATTCTGACAGTTCCAAGAGTTCTGATCAGACTTCTGTTTCCTCCACACAGTGTTCTACAAAACATGATTTTGCACTTTTCAATACAATCAAAATTGGAGAATTTACAGCACTTTGAAAATGAACAAAAATTTTAAGTTTTGAAATTCTGACAGTTCTAAGAGTTCTGATCAGAGTTCTGTTTCCTCCACACAGTGTTCTACAAAACATGATTTTGCACTTTTCAATACAATGAAAATTGGAAGAACTAGAGCACTTCGAAAATAAACGAAAAATTTTGGGTTTTAAAATTCTGACAGTTCCAAGTGTTCTGGTAAGAGTTCTGGTTTCACAAAGGAGAGTTCTACAAAAAATGGTTTCGGCACTTTTCAATAGAATGAAAATTAGAGGGACTCCAGCACTTTGAAAATGAACAAGATATTTTCAGTTTTGAAATTCTGACAGTTCCAAGAGTTCTGATTGAAGTTCTGGTTTCTTCACAGTGCTACAAAAAAAGAGTTTTTGCACTTTTTAATAGAGTAAAAATTGGAAGAACTACAGCACTTTGAAAATGATCAAAAATTTTCAAAACGCTGTAGTTCTTCCCATTTGTATTCTATAGAAAAGTATCATAATCATTTTTTGTAGGACTCTCATTGGAGAAACGAAAACTTTAATCAGAACTCTTGAAAGTGTCAAAATTTGGAAACTCAACATTTTTGTTAATTTTCAATGTGTTGTAGTTCTTTCAATTTTCATTCTATTGAAAAAAGCCATAACCATTTTTTGTAAAACTCTCCTTGGAAAAATCAGAACTCCACTTAGAACTCTCGGATATGCCAGAACTATGATCAGAACTCTTGGAACTGTCACCATTTCAAAACTCAAAAATTTTTGGTAATTTTCAATGTGTTGTAGTTCTTTCAATTTTCATTCTATTGAAAAAAGCCATAACCATTTTTTGTAAAACTCTCCTTGGAAAAATCAGAACTCCACTTAGAACTCTCGGATATGCCAGAACTATGATCAGAACTCTTGGAACTGTCACCATTTCAAAACTCAAAAATTTTTGTTCATTTTCAAAGTTCTGTAGTTTTTCTGAATTTCATTCTATTGAGAAGTGCCATAACCATTTTTTGTAGAACTCTCCTTGGAGAAACTAAAACTCTAATAAGAACTCATGGGATTGTCAGCATTTCAAATCTCAAAAATTTTTGTTCATTTTCAAAGTGCTGTGGTTGTTCCAATATTCATTCTATTGAAAAGTGCCATGACCATTTTTTGTTGAAATCTCCTATGAGGAACAGAACTCTAATTAGAAATCTTGGAACTGTCAGAATTTTAAAACTCAAAACTTTTTGTTCATTTTTAAAGTGATGTAGTTCTTCCAATTTTGACTCATATAATATAACATATATTATGACTTGCAACATGTAGAGCTGAAACTACAAATGCCGAATGTAAAACAGTTTTTGAATAACAATTTTTATCGACAAAATCTCAACAATAAACATGACGTTCAAATTCAATATTTAAAGCAGATAAATTTTTTGATGAAATGGAATTTAACCCATGAGAAAAAATAAAAAACCTGGAGAGAATGTGAAATTAGTTGTTAAATATTTACAAAAAAGTTACATATTTATTTTATGCATAAAATATACATAATTTATGATGTCAAAAGTAATAATTTTTAGTATTAAAAAGGGTTGTAAATTTTGTTGAAGATTTTACTATAATTTAAAATGATCTTAGATGCATATACTCAACGAAAGGATAAGTATATTTACACTTTGAAATATATAACCGACCTTGTAAAAAATATGATTTTGAATTTCTGTTCCACAAAATTGTTAATAATAATTTTAGTGCCAAAAATATAGCTGAACTCTTTCAAAACAATACATTTTTCAAATGGAATGTATTGAAATCTCAATTCAATTATTAGCAGAATAATGCGGATAATTTCCAGTTTCAGTTTTAACGTTCGGTTATTCACGATAATAATTAATTCGAAATCCGATTTTTTACAGTGTTGGCAGGGTAGCTATAGAGAAATACCAGTAGCAGTTAGGAGAAGTTAGTTTCGAGGGGGAGTTGGTAGAAGAGATATCGGAAGATCTGAAGTTAAGGTGAAAACGTGTGTTCCAGAGAATAGATTCAGAAAATGGAAAAAAGGAATGGTGAAACCGTGGTGGGATAGACAATGCAAGATGATGGAGGGAAGGGTTAGGAAGGAGGTTTAAATGAGAAAGGAGTTTAGGATGATGTGTAAAAGGAAAGATCAAGTGAGGGAGGAAGATCTGGAAGAGGAGTTGAAAAGTGTTAGTAGCAGGAAAATTATAGAGGAATCACATTGATGAATACGGCGTGCAAAATATACGCAATGTTACTGGCGTAGAGGCTACGAAATGATGTCAAGGGGAAAGGTATTTTGCCCGAGACGCAGCCGTGATCCAGAGCGGGTAGGAGCACTGCTGACAATATTTATATTTTGCAGCACGTGGTGGACTGGGGAATAGCAAGAAGAAGCGTCAAAAGTCCATGGAAGGTTGTGGGAGGCAATGGAGGAGAGGAGAGTTGAGAAAGGTCTGATCGAGAGGGTAAGAGTGGAGGAGGACGAGATCTCGGAGGGTTCCTGGATGGATAAGGGGTGGAGGCAAGGATGCCTGCTTAGCCCAACGCTCCCCACGATCTTAAACGCTGACATGGAGAGGAAGCTAGAGGAAGGAGTGGTAGCGACAGGGAGGGTGGTAAATGGTTCCACGAAAGAGAGAGTAGGAAGGGCAAATGTTGTGATAAGGCAGGTCTGGTGAATGGGAAAGAGGTTGTTTACAGATGACTTTGAGAGGAGGATGAAGCTGTTCGACTCGATTGTGATGAATGTGCTACTGTATTGGAGTAGAGGTATGGAGGTAGAAGGGAAGTGAAGAGGGAAATAGGGTGCAGGAGAGGTACATCAAATAGACACTGGTTTAGTTATATCGTTAGGAGGGAGACGGGGAGAACAAGTTTAAATAGAAGTTCATATATGAGTGTAAATGTAAAGAAAAATCCTTGTGAGAGAGGGGAAGTAGGCTAGTAAGGGAGTGTTGGTGGGAGTAGGAGAACAGGAGAGGAGATGGGAAGGTGGAGGTTGAGAGAGAAAGTTATTTTTGGAAAAATGGTCTGCATGCGGATGAAGTGAGAACAAGACACGAGGGAGGAAGAAATGTACATGAGATTGTTAAGAAAAATGGCATGAAGAGAGAGAGAGAGAGAGAGAGAGAGGGAGAGAGAGAAAGAGAGGGGGGGAGAGAAAAAAGGATAAGAGGGTCAAGGTATAATTAGCAATCTGGGTAGATTAAACCAACCGAGGGAGCGCGATATTTGTGTAAGAAAGGAGAGGAGTGGAGGAGTTGAATAAGTATGGAGGTAATCTTACATGAAAGAAGTGAGAAAAAGGCGATTGCATGGGTGAAGGGGGTGCTGTGTATGATGAAGAGGAAGAGAAGGAAGGAGGAGGAGCATTGGAGATAGATGTGTAAGGAGGAGAGGAGGCAGAGTTTGGTGATGCAAGACTGAAGAAATGCAGAGAAATGCGTCAACGGAAAGTGACATTTGGTCACTCCTTTATCGGAATCTGGTATTTTCTGGACCCGATATCCAAGGACTTTGGTATGATCGAGATATAATACACTACATTATATCACAGTTCCAGCCAATTTGACTAAGAATATATTCCTCAAGCATGTGTGCGCGGTCCTTTGTGTTTTTGACCAAATCTGATGTGGATACCATATTTTCCGCTATATTCATCTCTTTCAATATCGCTGAATAAAGGATTTCCCCCAAAGAATTTTAGTATGGCGTTCTACATTCTTTCTTTGGATTATGATGAGAGTAAAAGAATTAAATTTTACATCCAAAATGGAAGTCGAGAATAAATTACTCTTTTTCTGGAAAAGCGCAATTCTTTATATTTTTATAAGAAAATATTCATTAGATGTTCATTAGGCAGATTAGAAATTTATTCGAATAAGTTGAAAGAAAAAAATTTAACTATCCCAATGAAGATTTTCAATTAATCTTTTGGGTTAAAAGTTTCACTGTTTGGTTCAAAATGCTCCTGCTTTTCATTCTATTCAAGGTCTCAGAGAGTTCTGGAGTCATTGATTTTTATTTTGACATCAGAAGTGATTTATTTGAATTGGTCAAACGAATATTTAAGAGAAAGTTACATTTACCTACTCAATTAAGTTTTATTCATTCATTTTCAATTTGTAAGAGGCGAACTATTGGGCAATTTACCATTCAAAACTCATCATTTAAGACACGTAAAAAATAGAGGTCCTAGTAGAATATTATTTAACATTTTTAACCTTCGCAAAACAAAGACAGAGAAATATTGTGAAACTTGTAAATAACTTATCATTTCAGACACTGGAAAATTATAAAACTTCCGCAGAATATTGTGTAACATTGATAACCTTCTTCGAACAGAAAGACGTCAATATTACAAAACTTTTCAATAATCGGAATCAGCCTAACAAACATCACATAATTACGAGGTTCTGTTCGAAAATGGAAAAGCAAGAATTATTGAAACAGATGACAATTATATTTCCTTTCATGTACTCTACTTACTTGAGTAAATAATCTGTTCAAACTGCGTGTAAATTGTCACGTACACCATCTTCTAATATCATAAAAATTAGACCACGGGAATTCACTAATTAAATCAATAATAAGGTATAAACCTCTACATTTTCATCATAATCAAAGAAATCTGAATGACCAATCATTCTTGAAAATGTAACGGCAGAGAAATGCCTTACGTTTTATGTTTATTGAAGTCTGTATTTGATGAAATTTATTTTTTTTTTTTGTTTTCTGACAATTGATATGATATTTCCAGAAACTGCTCTATTCGAACGCTCAAAATAAGTTTTGTAGAGTGATCGGCGGTCACTCAAAGATAATATTTTTTTTTATAATTCATCGCTAATAAAAAAACAATTTCAAAGTAGTAAAATTTTATTTAGGATTTTCCATCTTTTGGAAAATTGAATTTCCATCAAAACTGGTGAATCAGTAACCATACATAAGAATTTGTATCTGAGAAAAGGAGTTCTCAATCAAACAGTTGCGTTTTCAAGCGATAAAAATGAAGTTTTAACACCATACATCAATTTTTAACTAAATAGTTGAACGTTGAACTAAAAATCAGTTATAATCAATAAAATAATTTATATTCAAACTTAATAGAGAAAAAAACAATTCTCGAAAAAAAAGGAACAGATTTTGCAACCAAAAATAGATCCTTAACCAAAGAAATTAATTTTCGAGACAGTAGGTGTACTGTTTATCAACTTATTTAATTATTTTATTCATTTATTTGAACATCTGAAGCCCAACAGTCACAGACCAATTTCAGGGCTACCTTTACAAAAATTTCACAAATTTTCTAGCATGAATCGCATTCTTAATTCCTATTCTAAATCTAAATTACCCTTACTCTAAATTTGATGTACTCATCACATATTCACGGGCCTTGCTATAAAATTCTGAGATGCTTATAAAGAACAGATCAATGTCTGATATTTTCGGACACATTTCATTCATTTTAGTGCATAATGAGTGAAGTGGTGACCCCTGCATCCAACCAGTAGCATCCATTGGCAAGTAAAATGGCAATTGTAACCTTGTACTGTGTTTTGGAACCGAAAATGGCAAGATCGATAAAAAGTAGGGACAATCTACAAGACCTCGAATAATCTTTACTAAGAAAATAAGCGCCATGAAAATACGTCTGTTTTCTAACGTCCATACGTCAAATCTTCTTATCAGCTGATTATAGTCAGAGCCAGGTGGAGGATAATAACCATTCTTCTTATACGAGAGAAACTTTAAGAATCGTTTCTGGCATTTTTCTAATGCTGCCACATACTTGGAGTGCCGGAGTGACCACACCACCGATGCATATTCCAGCTTCGATCTAATCATTGTGTTAAATAGTGTTTTTAATGTATGTGTAAAATTGAAGTTTTTACAGATTCGTAACATGGAACCCAGAGTTTTGTTCGCACTACTTATGAGTTCTTCTATTTGTAAAGTAAACGTTATTTGTGAGTCACATAATATGCCAAGGTCTCTATTTACTTTTACCCTTTCTAGAATAACACCCTCTATGCAGTACTCAAATTCTACAATGTTAGTAATACGCGAAAAAGTCATAACTTTACATTTTGAAATATTCAAATTTAACGAGTTTTTTCTGCACCAGTTCAAAAATTTGATAACATTGTTTTGCAGAGCAATACAATCGTTTACCGTAGTGATTGGCAAAAAAATTTTTTTATCATCAGCATATAGTAGGTAGTACACAATGGGATCCGGAGCTTCCCAAACTGTACAACATTTCGTCTATTAGAGATATACGATTGTATCAGTGACAACATTTTGTCTGGAAGCCCAATACTCTGAAGCTTCATCATCAATATACCATGATCTATGGTGTCAAAAGCCTTGCTAAGATCCGTATAAACAACATCCACCTGCCGAAATTGCGGTGCAACATGGAGGTTATGGATTGGAAAAATGTCACCAAATTCGTAACAGTTGATCTTTTGGGAATAAATCCATGTTGGGCAGAAGAAACAATTGGCTTGAAGTAACTCCATATTATATCGTAAATACAGATCTCAAACACCTTAGAGAAACCATTCAGTATAGAAATTGGCCTATAATTCACAACTTCTGATTTATTGCCTTTTTTAAACGCTGAATAAATTCTCGTTTTTTTCCGAATCGTAGGAAATTCACTCTTCAAGAGCGCAGGATTGAATATCATAATAAGCGGAGTTACAAAGATGGAAGCGCAGTCCTTTACAATAAAACACGGAATTTGATCGGTGCCAGCATTCTTTTTAGGAGGAAGAGACTTCAGTGCTTTGGGTACATCCGCCTCAGTGACCAGCAGTGCATCTCCTATTAGTTTTAATGTCCATACGATAGTTGAATCCTTCACGAGAACGGAATTGATTCAGAACAAAGTGTTGCATTTTTGCTGCACGTGAATAGGATTTCAACCGAACGAATTTCATTATCAACTTAAAATAAGATGACTTTTCAGAATTTCTAGTAAAATTTAAGAGTCAAAATTGTGAGCAAAAGAGGAATATTTCAAGCAGCAAAGTTGATCCGACTTTTTAGAGCATGCAGCTCTTGTTTCTGAGGGTTTCTGGGAGTATAAGAACTAGCAGTTCCCTTCAAAATTATGTCCAAATGCCAGAAAATTTTTGTGATTTGATGTTTCAATCATTTTTTTCTGATGGCAGTAGCTGTGTGGTGATTCCCGACTCGGACGGGGTTAGCTTACAATAAGAAAGGAGAAAGTTTTTCAAGAAAAGAATCCCATACATAGAAAACTAGAAGAATTTCAGAGAAAATAGTTCAGATTCCGCCAAAAGCTCGATTCTCTCACTCAAAGGGCGAATTTTCAACTGAAAGAGATAAATTTTCAATTAAAAATGAAATGATTGAATTTTCAATTGTGAACATGGACCGCTTGGGAAAAAACGACATTCAACCATATCGGCGGAAACTTGATCCAGAAAAATGAACCTCTTCACCACGAATATTGATCACCTGGAAAGAAATATCAATCTCCACCAAAATGAATGCATTTTCAGTGATTAAGATTAATTGTGTAAGTTGTTGTTGAATAAATGATAAACAGGGTGTATTAATTTTTACACATGCAAGGTATTTCCAATTAAATGATCAAATACTCAATAGAAATACGAACAAATCATAACAGAAATTAGATTCTAGACTTTACAACCCAAAATAGTTGAATTTCCTTTAAGGACTCCATTGATTTGTGGAACCATATTTAAAAAAATATTTTATTTATAATATGCCTTTCTTCGTGAATAGTACTTTAACTCATATTTTAGTGTGCATGTACACAATAATCTTTTTGCTCCCATGCAGATATCTGGAAAATATATGGGGACTTTAGGATGATAAAAGTTTATTTTGAAAAAAATGAAAAAGTCCAGCGGGATAAGAATGAGGGGAAAAGTTTTTTTGTAATTTTTGTGCTTTTCAACTCACTTATTCCTAGCATACATTTCTCGACGCCGTGAGAAAGATAGTGAAATTGCGTCACCTTTCAATGATTGAGTCAATAAAATTTATCTTATGAAACCGACACATGAAAAGGAAGTAGCTTTGCTGGTAGGCCTTAATTAAAATCCATGTGTGACAACTAGTTGTTTGACCAGTTTTTGAGAATGAGGGTCGTTTTCACTCTGCTCCCCACAATCTTGGTCATCTTCAATCTAATTGGTAAATATAACAACATATATCTAGGAAGAAACCACTATCAGGCATTTTTTGAAATAAATTCTTTTTTCTGGTTTTAAATATTGAAAACTGAGTGAAGAAGGGGAGGGGGAATCCCACCTAATCCCTAGTCCCCAAGGAAGCTAAAACAGTTTCATATTGAATAAGCATTTGTAGAGACGTTAATGACTCTTGAAAATTTTTTTGAATTATGCGAAACAAGTTATCGTAAAAAGTTGGAATTCACAGAATTTAATTGAATATTCTTTATCTCTAATTCAAGCATAAGAAAATTAGAGAAATCCTCACAAGATCTCCGATATAAATGTATATTTCGAAGCGTGTTAGCGACAAATACTTTTCAAATTTTCACCCCAGCTTCTACTCTTGATTTCAAGAATCTAGACTTGGAAATTTTGTCTCCACGTGAAGGCAAGAAGGCTTAAGAAAATATCGACTTGTCTCCGGAATATAAATAAAAATGTTCAAGCATGTGTGTAACCAAGAATGTATCCAATTTTGTATCTTGAATCCACAACATGGTATGGCTTTGATAAATCGTGCAAAATATCGCCATTCAACAAAAATTCATCGTATTAACTAGTTCTGCCAACAATCTCAAATTCAATGGATTGCTCCTAGCAAAACAGTCACGCTGAAGGTCCAAATGTACACTTTCCCCTCCAATTTCGCGCTCAGTCCCTACTACCCTCCACTCTCTTTATCCCCTTCCGCCCTTCTTCTAGTCCTCTGTTCTTCTCTCAACTTACTTCTCCTCGTATTTCTGGACTACTCTTTTTCTCTTATAACTCTTCTTTCTCTCTTCCTCTCTAAACTTCCTTTCATTTCCGTCTTTCAACTTTCTTCCTCTCTTCTTCTCTGCTTCTCTTATCTCTCTGTTTCTTTTCTTTCCCTTCCTCCTCTCCTTTACTTCTTCTCTCCTTCCCTTAACCCTCTTCTTCTCTTCTCATCCTAACTCTCTTTTCCTCATCTTTTTTCCGCCCTCTGCTCCTCTTATTCTCTGCTCTCTTTTTTTCTTTACCCTCTACTTCGTTTTTTCATGCAAAGCTTACCCTCACTTCTTTGTTTTTCGTCATTTTCAACTCAGAAAGACATATTTTCAACAAAATTGTTGGACCTCCAGCTGAATATAGCTGACTGATTTTTAACTTTTCGCGCTGTCCTAATTTCGAGTCAATATAATTTCGGAATTTACATTGGGTTCCCGAAATATAGATAAGATGTGCAAGTGCATATACCGCAAAGATTTTCCGGATTTTGTAGCCTACACGGAAAAAAATAATCCAAAGAGAAGTCACGAACTTGTAGCTAGGTCTCGGATACGAGAAAAAATTATGAAATATCGAAACGTATCAAATTAAAACATTGACGAACCATTTTTGGTATAATCGACGATGATTCTCAAGATAGTGAAAAACTACTTAAGAATATTCTCTTAAGGGATAAAATTAGAATTTACAGAACTCTGTCGAAATCTCAGTTGGAAATATGATGTAAACTATCACGATTATTCACGAGATACAACGTAAGAATTTTGAATAGGAATAAACTCAAAAACCTACGAACACTTCCTGAAAAATGAAGTCTGGAATATAAAAAACAAATTCCGTCGTTCCTTCTTTTTGACGGTCATTCCTACCTTCGC
>WSXT02094599.1:0-11620 GCA_011762715.2 Neuroterus valhalla
ACTTTTAAATAAAAAGTGTTTATAATATTAGTTAAGATAACTGACCTAAATTTTGAGAATTTAAAAAGATGCTGCTTTCCCATGACGTCAGATTTACAAGATTCTTGAGAAATCCACTAACCACTACCCTATTTTCTTTGAATTGACGAAAAGATAACTGTGCAATTTTTTATAAACTAAATAAAAATGTTTAGCCTGTTGTACGAATTCTTCAAACTCTAAAAAGCGTTTATTATTTTTGTTTGCCTATGAATGAAAAATGACTCACGTGAAAGCAATAAACAATTCAATAGATTAAAGCGAGGCATCTGGAATGAAGAATGATGAATGAATAAAATGAAGAAAGAATAAAAATTGAAAAAAATTTTTTCAACTAAAATGATGAATTGAATAAAAAGTAATTATTATTTCCTTCATCGGAAAATACTCGAACAACACTTACTATAATGATAATTATTATTAGTTCGAGAGTAAATTTAGCTTAGTAGATGATTAAATACACTCCATCTAGCACGGTAACTCTCATCCGGATGTAACCGAGGCAAGGCTTGCTTAACTTCGGTGTTCGAACAAGAAGCCTCAAACAATTCTCTATGTCCAAGCGGACATTACTTAATATTTCACACACATCTCAACTCGACTTTCTAGAATCGTAGTAAGATAGTTACTTACTTTTTGCAAAAATACGGTATTTTACCATTTTTATTTTCAATTAAAATTGATCTATAGGTTCAAAAGATGAAAGTAACGAATAATTTATGGAATGCTCCAAATTATTTAGTGTTTTTTTTTCAGCTTTCCAAGATTCTTAAGTTTTTTTCAACAGCATGCGTTATTCCCTGAAGGTCACCCATCTAAGTGCTAACCGCGCCAATGCTGCTCAACTTCAGTGATAGGACGGAACGTTTTCGAGTGTGACATGACCGTTGATTCTCTACCCAGAAATGTAGTCGTTAAATTTTTAGTTCAAGAAATAAATTTTTAATAAAAAAAACTAACTTCGCACATTTACAGAAAACCAAAGAGGTGAATTTCTAAAAGAAAAGTGGAATCCTGAACCAGAAATATTAATTTTAGAAAACGAGATTGCTTTTCAACCACCCCAAAGACAATAAACTTGGAACAAATGAATTCTCCGGAGAGTAGTTCAACTTTTATTTATGCGGTGAAAATTTTAACCAGAAAAATTAATGTTAAGCCATTAGGTAAATTTTCAACCAAAAATATAAATTATCTACCAAGAAGATTAATTTCTTTCCGAAGACGGATTTTCAAGAAAATAGTGGAATTTTCAAGCAAAAAGTTGAATTGTCAACCACAGAGACGATTTTGAACCGAGAATATTGATTTTCTACCAAGATATACGAATTATCAAAAAATACATTGTTTTCAACTTCAGAAAGACAAATTTTCAATCAGATAGATGAATTTAGCTGAAGAAAAGAGTGATGGAAAGAACACAGGAAAGAAGCAAGAGAGAAAGGAGAGAAGAGAGACAGGAAAAGAGAAAAGGAAGGAAGGAAGGATGAGTTGAGGGAGAGAGGGAGAAGGAGGAGAAGGAAAGGATGGGAGGAAGAAAGGAGTACAAGAAGGAAGGATGAGACAAAGAGAGGAAGGGAGAGGAAAGAAGGAAGAGAGGAAGGATAGAAGAGTAAAGAGATGAGTGGAGGAAGGATGAGATAAAGAGAGGAAGAAAGGAGTGATGGAAGCAAGAGAAGAAAGAAGGGCGGGAGAAAGGAAGAGAGGAAAGAAGAAAGAGAGAAAGGAAGAAAGACATGAAGGGAGAAAATGGGCTGGGAGATAGGAAGAGAGGTCGAAGGAAGGAAGGATGAGTTGTGGAGAGGAAGGGGAAAGGGGGAAAAGGAAAGGATGGGAGGGAGAAAGAGAGAGAGTGAGGAAGGAAAGAAGGGAGGAAGAAAGGAAGAGAGGGAGAAAAAAAGAAAGGGAAGAGGAGGAGAGAGGAGAGGAAGGATAGAAGAGATGAAGAGAGCAAGAAAGGAGTGCAGGAAGGAAGGATGAGAGGAAGAAAAGAGTGATGGAAAGAAGAGAGGAAGGAAGGGAGGAAGAAAGGAAGAACAAAATAGAAAGGAAGAGAGAAGGGAGAAGGGAAGGGAGAGGAAGGATAGAAAAGATGAAGAGAGGAGTGGAGGAAGGTTGGGATAAAGAGAGGAAGGATAGAAGAGATATCGAGAGAAAGAAAGGAGTGTAGAAAGGAAGGATGGGATAAAGAGAGGACGAGAAGCGTGATCGAAGGAAGAGAGGAAAGAAGGAAGAGAGGAAAGAAGCAAAAGAGAAAGGGAGGAAGAGAGAAAGGAAGGAGGGAAGGAAGGAAGGAAGAGCGCAAGGAGGAAGGAAGGAAGAAAGGGAGAAAGACAGAGATGAAGGAAGGAAGGGAGGAATAGAGACACGATGGAAGGGGGAAACAGATGAAGAGAGAAAAAGAGGAAGATAAAAAGAAGAGAAAAAAGAAGAAGGGAAGAAAGATTAGATGAAGGAAGGGAGAGTAGAAGAGGAATGGGATGGGACGGATGGAAGGAAGACGGTGTGGAAAAAAAGGGAGGAAGGGAGGAAGAAAGAAACAAGAAGGAGAAGAAAGGGCGGGAAGGTGGAAGGAATGAAGTAAGGGAGTAAGGAAGCAAGGGAGGAAAAAAGGGAGGAAGAAAGAAACAATAAAGAAGGAAGGATGGATGGAAAAATGGAAGGAAGGTAGTAAGAATGGAAGGAAGGATAAGAGAGAAGAAGAAAAGAAGAAAGAAAGGAAGGAATCCTTGAAGCTATCCTTGAATTTCCAACAAAACTGCACGTAAAGTTTATCGATGAAGACGGGTAAGAAAATGAAAATTTGTTTGATCGCGCCGCAAAAATTTTGGAACAAAGGGTAGTCTGTTCAAAAAATATAGGCAATTTCGCAAGACTCTTGTCAGATGAAAGAGTAAATTTTTCACAGGCAGTGATTTGAACTGGGGATAGTTTGCATGGCTGGGATGGGATGGAGTTTCAGTTAAGACTTCCACATCGTATCGGGATCGCTTTTAAAGATGGACGAGGAAACGAATTACGAGACGATCAAGCACGGTTAAATTTAGCGAACAAGCGATAACATCTTCGTAGACGCAACGTGGGTTTACGAGAAACTTGCCCGGTTTCTTCAAAGTAGCGATTTAGTCGGAAATACGTCATTAAAGAACGAATCTTGCCCAATTTATCACGATTCCTTCCGAAAAATAATCTCATTTTTATTTTTAGTAGTAAACCAATTCTGAAAGGTTTTTGTTCAGGTCATTAGAGTTAGAAAAAATGTTTTGATTAGATGGACTAATGCACCCGTAATTTCGGCTCAGAATTCTATTTCAGATCTTGGGATTCAATTTTACAAGTCTATTTATACACTGTCAATGTCACTGTAATATACACGTTCATTGGTAACTGACAGTGATTACTGGGAGAATTTTACCATAACTGTATGAAATTTATAGCAAACGTCTCAGGTAGAAAATTCAGTTCAGGATTTAGTAGGGCTCTGTACAATTTTCCCTCTCTGACATGAGAGTGGATTTTTATCACCTTCAATCGTCTAGACCCTCCCTATAACGCGATAAGGATTTGATTAAATTTGTACCAGTAAATGAATGAAATTCTAGTGGTTAAGTATATTTCGACTGATTCTTCTGATGAACAGAGGAAACTTTTTTTCTAGATTAGAGAAAAATATTAAAAATTACTGAAAATACGTCTGAGTTCTAGCTTGGAGAATGAAAGGAAAAGAATTTTTTGCTACAAAGAGAAAACTAATTTTGAAAAAAAATCACTTTTAACAGAAAGAAACTAATTTCCAACAAAACACTTCAATTTCCCACCAAAACCGATTAATTATCAATAAAAAAAAAGGATTTTACTAAAAAAGATGAGATTTCTACCAAAAGAGATGAAAGTGGAGGGAAATATTATTAACAGAAGATATAAATTTTCAATGAAGAAAGATTTTTTGGCCGAAAAGAACATAAATTTCAACCGAATTGATCGATTTTTTACCTAACATAGAGGATACTCTACAATATAGTTAAATTTCATACCCGAAAAAATGAGTGGATTTTGAGGCGCTGAAACCGTATCCGTTTTCGATATTCCGAGATTGGTGACCGTTTGGTTTCTAACTTCAAAAAAGTTGCTTTTTTGACTCTTTTTACATTGAAAAATATGTAGAAAAGTAACGCGTGCTTTTTTTTTAATTTTTCCCCCAGATTTAAATTCAGCGGCAAAAATACACAAGAATGAAGTCTTTTAGTCCGCCGGGCCAAATACTTTGTGGCGGGGGAGAGACTGTACAGAGGAAAAAAATGAAAAATCTCGCCAAAAAGACCTAATATTTTTGCCAATCATAGTTTTTAATTTCTATGAATTTTGAGGCACTGAATCCATATCCGTTTTCGATATTCCGAGATTGGTGACCGTTTTCTTTCTAATCTCGAAAAACGTAGCTTTTTCGCCTCTTTTTCCATTCAAAAATATTCAGAAGAGAAACGCGTGCTTTTTTTATATTTTGCCCCCAGATTTGAATTCAGCGGCGAAAAATACACAAGAATTGTCTCTTTTAGTCCGTTGGGCCGAATACCTTGTGGTGGGGGAGAGAATGTACAAAGGAAAAAAGGTAAAATTTCACCAAAAAGACCTAATATTTTCGACAATCATAGTTTTCAATTTCTATGGATTTTGAGGCGCTGAAACCGTATCCGTTTTCGATATTGGTGACCATTTGCTTTCTAACCTAAAAAAGTTGCTTTTTTGACTCTTTTTGCATTGAAAAATGTGTAGAAAAGTAACGCGTGCTTTTTTTTATTTTGCCCCCAGATTTAAATTCAGCGGCGAAAAATACACAAGAATTACCTCTTTTAGTCCCCCGGGCCAAATACTTTGTGGTGGGGAAGAGACTGCACAGAGGAGAAAATGAAAAATCTCGCCAAAAAGACCTAATATTTTCGTCAATCATAGTTATTAATTTCTATGGATTTTGAGGCACTGAATCCATATCCGTTTTCGATATTTCGAGATTGGTGACCGTTTTCATTCTTATCTCGAAAAACGTAGCTTTTTCGCCTCTTTTTCCATTCAAAAATATTCAGAAGAGAAACGCGTGCTTTTTTCCACCCCAGATTTGAATTCAGCGGCGAAAAATACTTAATGTCTACCCTAGTCCTCTGGGTCCAATATTTTGTGGTGGGGGAGAAACCGTACAGAGGATAAGAAGCGTAAAATCTCGCAGAAAAAAGGTAATTATTTCGCTAATCATAGTTGTCAATTTCTATTTATTTTGAAGCGCTGAATCCACATCCGTGGTTGTCATTACCGAAATAACCTTTGTTTTCTACCTGCGAGATTTCACGTTATAGTTTTCTGTAAAGTATCTCTCCTACTACAGAGTATTGGTCCCAACGGTCTGTAAGACACAATTCTTATGTATTTGTTCACCGCTGAATCAGAATCTGCGGTCGAAATAATGAAAAAAGCACGCGTTTCATTTCCCCATTTTATGCAATACAAAAAAGGCAAAAAAACAAGGTTTTCGAGGTTAGGAAGAAAACGGTAACCAATCTCGGAATTCCGATCACGGATATGGATTCAGCGACCCAAAATCCATAGAAATTGATACTTTGTTTGACGGATATATCAACTTTTTTTTGCGAGATTTTACGCTGTTATCCTCTGTACAGTTTCTCCTCCACCAAAAACTATTGGATCCAGCGGACTCGTTTGTTTTTCAAAAAATATGCAATACAAAAAAGCAAAAAAAAAAACAACATTTTTCGAGGTTAGAAAGGAAACGGTAACTAATCTCGAAATTCCGATCATGGATTCAGATTCAGCGACCCAAAATCCTTAGTATGTGACTACTCTACCCCGTCGCATAAACCACTTCTTTTTTTTGTGGGGCTGTGTTATTAATGCACTGCCATTGAAATAAGCCACTTTTGGTCACTTTTTTGTTCAAATAGGTCACTTTTTTCCTTTTTCGAGTAAATCAGGCTAGGGAAGTCCTGCATATGTGTCAAAATATTATACTGGAACTGGGTGATTAAACAATGCATTAATTAGCAATGGTAAAAAATTATCTCCTTTTCGATTGTGTTGAAATTTTAGCGATCTTGTCTGACGAATTCGTCTACTTCATTTTTTATTTTTGCAACATTTCTACTCTGAATGTATTTAGAAACATTTTCTGTGCATTTTGAAGAATTCTAGGTTCTACTATTTGTGGAGGGAAAAATAATTCTTTTTCGAAAGATGTCAACTTTCTTAAAAATTAGAACAAGCCTCACATTTCGAGCCTTTAACTATCGAAAACTAGTCTTAAAACAAGTTAGATAAAAATTGAAAATTTAAGATTGAACTTGCGAAAAACCAACGAAATTGAAGAAATCTAACCGTCTACCTTAGTTCTATCTATTTATATAATTCATTTTTATTTATTTGTATTTTTTCAAATCTACCTTTATTCACTTTATTTTTTGTATTCATTTTATATTCTTTCTGAACTCAATGAAAATAACCCCTCTCTTTTTTCCTCTTTTAATAAGGACTTGTTAGGTTTTCTAAAAAAAAAATCGCAAAAGTCTGAAATTTGGCACTTGTGCCAAGAAGAATTTTCCCGAAGGCATATCACGTGCCGTGCGAAGCAAGACTTCTTTCTGGGTACATAAATTTTTTGTCTCAAGGATAGGCTCACTTTTGTCCTTTTATTGAAGACTTTGGCTCATTCAGCCGTTACTCGGATCGGATCGAATCCAATCGCATCGAAAGGAATCGGGATATGTGCAGCAGGTCTGCAGGAGGATAACGAGCTGCAGTCGTCTTAAATTCGATGCCCTGCTATTTCACCTCCTGGACAGCTGCCACCTTCTTCTCTCCACTCCACTTGTTTTATTTTACTCTCCTACAACTTCTCCTCTTCACCCTGCGAAATTCTTCAATTCTTGGCAAGACTTGGATCCGCAGTCCGATCCTTTACCCACAAAGCGAGTAATTAACGTTACTCAGAAATTCATCTCATCACTAGAAAATCAAGCGGCTACTATTTTTCGAGAAACTGGGCGAAAGTAGGAAAGTTTGACGTGTGGTTAGTGGATTTTTACAGAATCTTCTCCATTTGACGTCACAGGGGAGTAGAATCTTATTTTAAGTCTTTGAATTCCTATTTTATTTGTAGGTGACCCAAAAAATACTTGAGCCGTCGTGGGACGCACTTCTCAGGGTGGCAACTTGACAGGAAAACCGGGAGGGACCGGAAATTAACCGGGAATTTTATTATTATTATTATTATTATTATTATTATTATCATACAATTAAGTCAAATCCCTTTCGTGGTAGGCGTAACTCGTTTACGCTTTATCATTGTGAACAAATTATTATCAAGTTGCACACTGAAGAGGTCACTTGTCTCCTGCAAGGAATCTGTTAGAAATTCTTACAAACTGCTCAAATGAGAGCTTGTCCAATTTTGTACCAAATAATTCAGTTTCATTAAACAAAAATTTGAAATTAAGAGAAAATCTACTAAGTGTAAGGACCAAAAAATACGAATTCTTGACCGGGAGAAAACCGGGAAATGACCCGGAATTTAATTTAAAAACCGGAAAACTACTTGACACCTGGACAATACAAAGTTTTACCGTCAAAATACGAGAAATGACCGCTTTCTTTTTATAAATTAAAAAGTGATCTCATCATTTGATTTGAATAATGTAACTTCCCTTCACAAGGAGAAAATACAAACTTTTCCAAAGGAAAGATAATAAAGAGTTGAAACAGAGTTTTCATTTTCTTTAAATTATTAAATAATCATTAAAAATTATAATTTCATTAAAAATTATTGAGAAATGAATAAATAAACAGTTTTGCATTAGAAAAAAAAGTGCAGGCAGCGAGAATCGAGCGAGCAACCTTGCGATTATCAGCGAAACGCTTTACCAGATGAGCCACCAGGTGCTTCAAAATACATTTACGCTAGCTCCACGACCATCCGCTCGCAATTCTTCAAATGCATTTTTCTCGAAAATGATCCAAAATTGCACCTTCTTGATTTTTCTGAGAAAACCTCTAGTAGGTGTCTATCACTGAGGAGAGTATCGACCAAAACAAAAATTAGGTGACCTGAAGGTCCTCTTGTCAGTCTGATTTTTTTGTCACGTTTTATTTGCTTTCTCTAATTTTCTTAACTTGGTGCAGAGAATTTTAAAAAATAATTATAGTTTATTTTCCAGGGCAGGGAGTTCCAGGAGGCATATAATCTCACTTGAAACAGGGAAACTTTTACATGAAATCGGAACTTTTCAAAATAATTTATATTCGAATTGAGAAGAGAGGAAAACAGGTAAATTTTCCTAACAATTTAAAATCCGTCAGAATTTGAAAGTCCCCTCTTCATAATTTTAAATGAAGCAAGTACCTCAAGCAGTTTTTCAAGTAGAAGTAGTGTTTCGAATGAGAAGTATTTATAAATTATAGTAGAAAACTCATTCACTTTGTTCATTGCGAATTTATCCTGTTTTAGTTCAAAAATCAACTACTTGGTTAAAAGTTGAATTCTTTTGTTGGAAATTACACTTTTTTGTTGAATGTGCATTATTTTAATTAAAAATCCACCTCTGATTGACAATGTAACTACTTTGTTAAAAATCAATTCATCTGTTTTTAGTAAAGATCCGAGTATTAAGTTGATCATTGATTTTTGAATTTACAAATTACCCTATTTTTTAAGAATTTATTTCCTTGGTTGAGAATTCGCCTCTTTTGTGGAAAATTATTCTTTCTGGGTGAAAATTCATCTTATCGCATAAAATACATTTATTCCAGTTGAAGATTCATCATTTTACCTGATGATTCATCAGTTTGGTGGAAAATTAATTTCTCTAACTGGAAATTTCACTGTTTCGTCCTCAGTGGAAAATTTTTTTTTTCTAGTTCAAAATTCAACTATCTGGATGAAAATTTGTATTTATGGATTGAATAATTAGTTCGTTGAAAATTCACATATTTTGTTAAAAAATGGATTTTTGGTATAAAATTATCTTTATCTCCGAAAGTTGCATTTCTTGTTTGAATTGAAATTCAATGATTTCGCTGAAATCCACATATTTTGATGGAAAAATTGATTTTTTTGTATGAAATTAACTTTTTCTTAAAAAGTTGATTTTCTTGTTTGGAAATTCTTCTTTACGGTTAACAATCCAAGTTAAACAGTTGAATATTTTCCATTTTAGTCAAAAATTTAGCTAGCTGAAACTTGAAAGTTTGGTTCAAAATTAGTTAGTTAGCCAAAAATATTACTATTCTATTTTTAATTGAAGAAGGATTATCTCTATAGTTCAAAATTCGAGCACTTTGTTGTAAAATTGTATTATTTGGTTGAAAATTAATTTTTGTTGAAAATTTTAACTATTCCAGTGGAGGATTCATCATTTCAGATAAAAACTTGTCTTTCTGGTTTGAAATTACACTGCTACAGTTGAACATTTACAATTTTGTTTAAAGATTCATCATTTTGCTTGAGAATTGATTTGTTTCAAAGTTAGCTCTTTTTTTATACAAGCTAATTTTTTGATGTTGAGCGTAATTTTTTTCAACTAAAAATTTGACTTATTCTATTTGAAAATCCCATAGTTGTAGTTAAAAATTATTTGTTTGGTTAAATTCGAAATTTGTGTATTGAAATTTTGGTTTATTATGATCGATTCTAATTTATTCAAATCAAATTTGTATTCTGCGTTATAAGAAGTATGAAGAAGTGAGTTAGTGAACACTTTGTTTTTGCAATATGGCACTATTCTGAGATAAGTTTCCATTAGAAGATTTTTGATTTGCACTATTTCGGCATTTTTCAAATATGATTATAAATAGTTATTATTTAAAGAAATTCTATGTTTGCAAAGGCTCAAAGTAAAGGCCTGTCAAAAACTCTGACTATAGAAAACACAAGATTAAAATTCCCGCCTAAAAATAGAAATTCAGAAAGAGAATCAGAGTTACACAGGAATTCATGAAACTCTTGTGTGAAGAGGCAATCGTTTAATTAAAAATATATTATATGAGTTCAATGATAGGAAAAATAAAATAAAAATAATTTTAAAAACAGAAATAACAGTATGAACTATATTATGAAAAAAAGACTAGCTTTATTCAAAAACTCATATGGACGCTATGAGTTTGATCGTATGCCTTTTGGTTTTAAAAATGCCCTTGCAAAGTGAATTCCTATATTTTCTTTGTATCACGATTTTCTTCTGCCCAAAATTCTTTTTTTTCGGTTTACAAAACATTTTCATAGAAAATGCAACCACTTGGCTAAAAGGAATAGTTTGTCTTTTAGCTCTTCCAACCTAAAAAATAGTTAAAATATTACTCAAATGTATAAACGATTTGAGAGTAGGTTCAAAATGTATAAGTAATTGCATTGAGAATAATAACATTATTCAATCTCAGTTATTTGATCAATTTCATTAACTGAAAAAGTTAAGCGAATAAAATATATATTTTTTTTCAAATCAATAAACGTGTTCAAACGATGACCTACAATAAGAACGTATGCCGCTATACACTGTTACGTACCGCTATGCTGTTAGAGTCTCACTGTGAGTGTAAGGAACGCAGGGACTGCTACCTGCCCCCGCTTCTGCGTTGCGCTCGTTGGCGCCGAGTTTCTCTTCTGTGCTGATGCTTGAGGCAAGCGACATGATCTTCTTGAACGTTCTTCAAGTCAAATTTCACTATTCATAAGCCTTGATATTCAATTTCCTTCGTGAAAATGATTTTTGGATCATGGTATGCACCGATAAAAGGGCTTGATTCAAAATTGAGCTAATTGGACAATATCATTAGCGTAAAATGATTTGTAATCGTATCATTTCCAGTAACAAACATTTCAAATTAAAAAGGTCCTTTTGAACTGATGAATCTCAAAATTAATATCCAAATAAACTAACAAGACATGATCGTTTTTCTCCTAATTGAGAGAAAAGTTTCGCCTCATGCCATTTTTTTTATTGTTTAGCATTCGGCGTACAGAAGTCATACTAGTCATACTTAGTCATAGGCTAAGAATATACGGTTCACGGTTCCCGCCAGAAGCAGCGGTCGAGGAGAAATCGCCGCCGTCGAGAGCCGGAGTGGGGAAAAGTACGGCAGGTAGCTGTCGGCGAATTGATAATTACCCGCCTTTTCTTTTAAAAAGAAAACTCTTTAAAATTTTGTGAGTTCACAACGTGCTATAAAAAGTTATTGCTTCGGAAAAAAAATTCCGGCATAAGCATTGACATAAGCATCACGGCATAACATTCAAGTATGTGCTACGGCTCCAATTCGATTATATATTATAATCAAGCCAAGCGCAGCTCAACTTCAACAAAGGAAAAAAAAACGCCTCAAAGGAATCCACCTGTCCAAGCGGAAATATCAAGATACATGATATGTGTAACCGATATCAATAAAATAAATGTGATTATTTAACCAATAATTTATCCAGATAGTCCATAAGTGTGTATCTCCTAGATTACTGTGGGTTAGAATGAAAGTTGGAATCAGGAGACTGTTCATTATAGCATGTTATGCTCCTGTTGATGGTGACAGTAAA
>WSXT02094610.1:0-11620 GCA_011762715.2 Neuroterus valhalla
ATAAAAAAATAGTTGTTTCATTGATTGTTTATAACGAGATCTTGTTTCAACCACTTTTAAGTACTTTTTGAATACTTTTGAGGTAGAAAAGTGACTGCAATTAATTGGAAATGTATAAAAGACTTTTTTCATTGGTTGAGAAATAGTTTTTTAATAATTTTTTGTAACAACATCTTATCATAAATGCTTTCCCTGCATTGGATTCCATGTTTACCTTCAGGACACTTGCCATCCGCATTGATTTGTATAAATTGTTAGTAATATTCTGCGACAGTTCTTTACATTCAAAACAAGATAGTAATTGAATAGTTTAGAATTAGTGCATATCAAATGTGATTTATTTTGAAAAAAAAACTTATAAAGAAAGAAGTCATAAATCAAATTGTTTGCACCGACCTGAAATTTCTTCAAATAATTTTATAAAATACGTTGAAATTGTGTAATACAGAAATAAAAATCTAATCAATCAATAGATTACTAAATTATTTTTTATTTATTCTGTTTATGGAATGAATAACGGACTTCATGCATGAGTTTAAAATTGTTTTCCATTCTTTTTAAGTAAACACGCATTAGCACACTACGTAAGGGATCAAGTGTTTGTACAAGATAAGATTTCCCAAGTACTCTTTTGGAAGTCGTACAGGCTTCACCTACAATATTTTTCCCAAGGTAATACGACAAGGTTATACTACAACTAAGTGAATGATTACTATATAATTTCGAAGAAAATACAGAAATTTCAGAACGATAGATAAATAAGAGTTAAAACAGAATTTTCTTCAAAAAGATGATTAAAAAATACTTAAAAATTGAAATTTTAGTGATAACTATTTGGAAATGAATAAGTTATCAGCTTTGAATTACAAAAAAAAGAGTTGAACAAAGCGAGAATCGCGCGTGCAACCTTGCGACTACCAGCCAAGCGCCCTTGCGGCTGAGCCTTACAACTCACAAATTTCAGCTTGGAAATAAAACTCGTAGCGGATTTCACTCGAAATCGTGAAATTCTCGCGCAGCCACTTACCATGCTCGACACTGATTCGACTGTTATTCAAAACTAGCGCGAGCATTGGGCAACGGAGGAACGCCCATGCGCGGATCCTAATATTTCGGGAAAGAAAGAGGGCGGCGAACTGTATTGTCCTGTATTACCCGACAAGACAGTTCTCTCGAAGTGTTTGATTACTTTCTTGCTATAAAAATACTCAAAAATAAACTCAAAAGTGTCTAAAATAGGATTACGTTATGAAAAATTAAAATTAAAATTATTCGTTTATTAATGAAAAGATATGTATCATATTTCCAGAAAATTATGAATTTTTTTTTTAACAAGAGTACTAAGAAAATACTCAGAAGCGGTTTAAACCTGATTTTTCATGCACAATTATTTAAAAAATAATAAAATTCATTTATTTAATAATGAAAAAAATATATCACACATTTTGCATCAATTAAAATTACTTTTTTGCCGCAAAAGTACAAAAAAAATGGCTAAAAAGTAATCAAAAGTGGTGACACAAAGGTTTTGTTAGAAACAATTATTATTTTATTAACGGCAAAATACGTATAATGCATCTGAAATTGGCTGAATTGGCTGGAAGCCTTTCTTTTTAGGTGTACGCAGATTTTCGAAACCTCTATTTCATCTCTTAGCAACATTGACGTAAACATAACCTGGAACGATTGATTTGGAAAAAATTGAACCTTGTTTTCTTGCCCCTAAAAATAGGTAATAACAGTCAACTTTGAGGGATCATGACCAATTATAGTCAGAACATTGTTTTTTTTTTTTTTTTTTTTTTTGGAATCACAGGAAATTCAGTCTTCTTTTACTCACCTGTGGAACACTTATCTGTAAAGTAAGTGGGAAGAAAGGTATAGAGTGATTTTGAAGACTTAGCGATTTTTCGCTGAAAACCCAAAAAATTGGGTAATTTTCAATGTACCGTAAGTCGGAACCTATTGAAGATAGCAGATAATTTTTTTAATGAAATTTTCTCATAATATAGTTTTCCTCCTTTCACCTGCTGGTCATTTCGCTCTACGATGCCATTTACGTACACGCGAACGCAAAATTTGGAAATGTTTGCAAAAAAAACCGGGTTCCCCCTCCAAATCGGGGACACTTTCTTGATATATCGAAGAGGACCTCTTCATGAAGCGCTCTTGAAAAATATTGGAAAAAGGAATTTCTCGGTATTTTCACTCATTTTTCCGACGCAATGCCTGGACTATCCATGCGAAAGCCCACTTCCGAAGCAGCGACTAGCTTGCGCGCGCACATTGAGCACTCACATCACTTCACAACCTGTGGGGCTAATAGTTCTCTATATTCGAGAGAGAAGCTATGCTTGCCAGCTTACTTCACAGTTTAGCCCAGTCAATAGAGACGTTCAAATAGAAAAAATGTCGGTGTCCAATTTATTAAAGTAGAAAGTTTTCTTTCAGCGTCTAAATGAAGGTTTCGCAGTCTTGCCCTTAAATTTGTGCACGCCTAATCCGCCATCTTGAATTTTCATTCTTTTTACGTTATCTCGCGTAATTTTGATTTTACCACAAAAACGGTTGAGAAGGAAGTTGTAAAAAATTGTATTACCCCCATTGGGTAATGGGCGCAATTCTCTCGATTTTTTGGCTATTCGCATAAAGAATAAGTACCATGTTTGAATGGTAAAGTTGTAGATCATAAAATTTCCAATAACTTTTGTACCTGAAAGTTTTTTATACGGACCATACAAGACGGTCGGGGACGCGCTCAATATAGCACAAGGTAAGAATCTGTCCGAATGACGTTGTATTACGGGTCCCGCAGCCTGAAGAGCGTTCTCGGAAACGCGCGACGTAGTCGCTCCATACACATCTTACAGGCAGCGCCTCCTATAGCGAAATCTAAAACTTCCGGCTCGCCATTTACACTGTTCTGCATAGGGATAAATAAGACTTTACCCATTTATTTATTGCTATAACCACTATGTGCACTTATTTTTTATTCGCCATTCAATTTTTCTTCTTTTTGTTATCTCGATAATCACATTTTAAATGAATTCTTTTATGCAAAAAGCCAATTCCAGATTTGTGCAATGTCAGACAGTTCCAGAGGTTCTGAAAATTGAAGTTTATGTTGTACGCAATGATCATCGTAAAAAAATTTGTTTGTAACACAACTCGTCCATGTATTTCATGTATAATCAATCATTTTTATCATATCTTGATAGAGTAACTTACTTCCATTTGGAATACTCATGATTTTTCTTTTCAATAACTGTTTACAATATTTTCACTATGACTACCTATGCATTTAGCGAGCCGGGAGTTCCGAAACCCGCCACTGGCGTCTCTGCAGTCTTATCCACGGAGCGAAAACCCGAGTTAGGTCGCTTTTTCCACCTTGCGCGATATTGAGCGCATTCCCGACCGTCATGTATGGTCCGTATAGAAAACTTTTGTATACCAAAGTTATTCAAAATTTCATGTTCTACAACTTCGCTCTCTGAATTTGGCACTTATTCTTCACGCAAATGGCTGAAAAATTAAGAAAACTGCGCCCATGTCACAATTTTGCGCAGTTTAAGCTTGATATCGGCAATAAATATTATTAATTCGAAAAAGATGATATCATCAAAAATGTGAGGAATACAATTCTCCACAACTTTGTTCCTTACCATTTTTGTTGACAAATAAAAATTACGCAAGAAAACCAAGAAAAACGAAAATTCAAGATAGCGGATATAGCGTACAAGAATGCAAGGGCAAGACTGTAAGACCTCCATTTCGACGCTGAAAGGAAACTTTTTACGTCAAAAATTGTACTCCGAAATTTTCTCTATTTACAGTCCTTTTTCGATCTCTATCGACTGGGTTAAGTTGTGCTATTCCGCTTCAGATTCTGCCTAAATCGGAATTGGTCCAATCTTACTAATTGATAGTCATTCCTGACTAATTCAAATAGTGCGAAGTCGTTCACCTCGAATGAGTCCAAAGTAACTTGTTCAATTAGTAACAATAAATGACTAAATGAAAGTTTTTTTTTTCTTTTTTTTCTGAGGAGTAAAAAGCGGCAAAATGCTCATGCACTAACTGCATTTAAACTTTGGGGACCACAGCAAGCATGATCCACAAAGAACAAATGTGAGTGTGGGACTTACCAAACGGCACCTACCCACTAAACCTTAAACTCCTTTTTTCCTGCCAACCTAGAACTCTGGGAAAACTAAGTCTGAGAACTGATCATGACTTCCCCAATGTTGTCTGGCGTCAGTGTAAGGCCGATAACTTCTTCCAAAGCTTGCTTTTCCGCTGCCCATCTGGCACATTTAAAGAACGTATGTTCCACATCATCTGCCTCATTTAGACAATAGTCACAGCTAGGTCTAGGCTTTTTTTTCCTGTGGAATGAATAGGCATTGGAGTGACTGTGGCCAGAGAGAAACTGAGGAACGTGATAATTTAGTTCCGCATGTCTCCTGTTGACCAACGTTTTTACCTCGCCTATTATCCCAGCAGTCCACCTACCCCGTTCATCTGCCTTCCACTGCTCTTCCCACTTGAGAAACGTTTCATGCCTCTCTCGGATCACGATGTTCTCATCAGCACTCCTTTTCTTGGCTTCATAAATCCTTTTCCTCTCAGCAGCGAGCAGATCAATGGGGATACATCCCGCTATGATCAACACTGCCGGGCCGGATACGGATCAGTAAGCACATGCCACTCTTAAGGCTCCTTTCCTCTGAACAGCAATCAGCTTCTCCCTGTAGCATTTTAGTTCGAGAGCGTCCATCTAAACTTCTGCGCCGTAAAGCATAATAGAGTTTGCCACGCTTATCAGAATCCTCCTCTTACAGCTTCTGGGGCCAGCTATGTTCGGCTTAAGCCTTGACAGCATGCCGACAATAGGTTCAGCTTTCCTAGTTGCCTCCGACATTTGGATCTTGAAAGAAAGCTTTTCATCAATACAGATTCCGAAGTTTTTTAACACACTCAGATCTTCGACATCGTGATCAACGATTTCCGCAATGAATGGTTTTTTGAACCACCTTTGCCTAGTGAGAACCACCACCTCCGTCTTACTGGTGGCAAGCTGGAGGCCGTGGACTTATAGCCAATTCTTAACCCTCCTAGAGACTTCTTCAACGAGGAGCCTTGCCAGTTCTTCCGATCGAGCCTAGATCATTGCTGCCAGATCATCGGCGAATCCGATCAGCTTAACGCCGTCAGGTAGGTCCATCAGTAGGACATCGTCGTAGACAGCATTCCAGAAGTCGGTTCCAAGCACTGATCCTTAGGCTGTTCCTGCCGTGACTTCTTGCATTGATTCTTAATCTTGCATGTTTTCAAGGAGCTTCCCGATCACGTCGAGCATGCAGAGTAGTCTGTATGAAGACGCAGTAAACGGGGGCCCCTTCCCTCTGCCCAATAGGATAAGTTTCTGCTTTCTCCACCTTGAGCAGAAGACTCCAGATATGAGGCAGGCGTTGAAAAGGTTGAGCAGCACAAACGGATGCTCCTTTGCTATCAAGCAAACCACCTCCGTCGGGATGCCATCAGGACCTGGTGCCTTACCACATGCCATTTTGGAGCCTGCTTTCCACATTTCCTCTTTGGTAAAAAGAGGGATTGCTTCAGACAGCGCTTTCTCTCTGATATTTCGGAATGGATGATTGGGAAATAACACCTCAATAATTTCCTCCATCATCTTGGGCTCCATGGTTGCAATTGGCTTTCGTCCGTACAACTTCCTCATCACAATTTGATAGCCAAGCCCCCAAGTGTCTTGGCCAACGGCCATTCTGACCTCAGCCCACTTGTGGTGCTTGCTCTCATTAATGGCTCTATCCAGCACCTTCTTTGCATTCAGGTAGTCCCTGCTGGCCTGGACTACATCTCGGCGCTTCTTGCGCACACTGGGAATTTCCCGCCTCAGCCTGAAGCAGACAACGCTCAGCTCCGCAATCCCCTGTGTCCACCAGTATACCGGCGGCTTATCAAATCTTGAGGTCTTTTTTGGCATTGCAGCATTGCATCCTTGCACGATCAGGTTGGTCGTTCGTTTTGCCAGATCTTCCACGGTTGTTCTTGTTGCAGCTGTATATGCTTGCTCTGTCAGCATACGTCCGCCCTTCTCAACAATCGCGTCGAGAAGTTTAGCTGCCCTGAGTTTCCTTGAATTCCAGCCTTTCCTACCCCCCACTGTTCCGGTTGATACTAGAGGACCCACATCCCATTAGGAAGCTTATGTATTGGTGGTCGCTTGCTGTATAGTCCTCCAGCACTTGCCATTCACGAACTCTTGTTGCTGCGCCCGGTGAAGCCATAACGAAATCCAGAATTATCTCGCGGCAACTCCTTCTCCTTAAAGTGGTTGAGGTCCCCGAGTTCATGATGGTTAAATCCAATCTGGCCACCATGTCCGTCACCTCACGGCCTGTCGCGTCTGTCCATGCCATGCCCCATTCTGAAGATTTTGCGTTAAAATCTCCCGCAATGATGACATCGCCGTCCATTGTTGAACAAAGATCTTCAAGATCCGCCATCTTTCTACGAAAGACTGCAATTCCTTCGTTTGGTGAGAGGTAACATTTGACGACGGTATCCTTACCGTTCGAGACCCAAACAAAGCAGTCTACACTTCCTTGTTTTTGCACTAGGAATCTGGTTTTGTTAACCGCCCGAATGGTAGAAGTGCCGCTGTTGTCACAAAACCAGTTTGAACCTTGTCTATTTTGGCATTGCTCGCTGACTCACCACAACCTGGGGAGGCGCCTGATGGGAGACCAGTAACACCACAAGGGACCAAATGAAAGGGTAGCTCGTTAATAAAAAAATTGATAACACTAATACTAAATGGAATAGTCACTGTCTACTATATAAATTAGTCAGTCTTTCGCTGGTTGCTGATTTAAATAGTCAATAAAAAAATCCAAAATAAGTTAGTTTTTAATTGATTACATTTTATTGAAACGCTTAAGGAACGTTAGAGTCATGATTTAAATATTTTTATAGACCCAACCAATGGATAATATTATCAGTCATGCAATATCTTGTATCCTCAATTCATACCAATTGTACCAAATGTTTGTCATTATTAATATCAACGAAGAGGTTATGCTTTATACTTTCCGAGATAAATAACCTCAGAAATCGACTGCCGTCAAAACCGTGTAATCCATCCAAACTTTTTCTTTCCTTTAGACCCAATTCAACGTAAAAAGTATATTCAAATTTTTAAAAACATATTCCAAGACAAATAGAAGGCTGAAAAGTGAAAGAGTAAGTTTGAAAAATTGTTTCTTGGGAAAAAATGGATTTTCCAATACTTCAGTGATATTTCCATATGAAATATTTCCCTTATTTATATTTTGTAATTATTTGCAGAAAAAAATGTAATCAACAACAAAAAGATAATTTTTCTCGGTTTTATAACCTCCTCCACTATTTCTTTTAAGTTTACGAACAGCTTTGGTGTCTTTAGGAGGTTCAGGCACATTTTCTTCATTTTGCATGATCATTTTCCTTTTTAAATTGCACTCGCAAAATGGTAAACAAATCGACCGGCAACACGTGAATCATCATTCTAGAGTTTAAGGTCAAAAAAAAGAGATCTTATCACTTGATTCGAAGAATGCAACGTTTCTTTGATCTGATTCTCAAAATATTTAAATAATTTATACTTCATGAGAGGAAGAATTTTTATTCTTTTCCAATATAAGAAAAACGTTTTGCAAATTTGTTGCTCTGTTAGATTTTTTAAGCTGATTCATATTCAATAATCGATTGAATGATAACCCAAACATAGAGGAAAGATTATTATCTAAATTCTTTCTGAAAAATGTATTTATCACGTTTAATTTGCTTTTTATCATAACTCCGCATGTAGAAATCGCCCCATTTGTCCCTATTTTAACTAGAGCAGTGGCCAGGCCCTTGCTAGAACAACTGGACTAGTATGTCCTAGTCAGAACCCTTCACGGCCCTGGTCAGATTTTGTATTACGTTTGACTAGAAAAACTATGCACGTCTATTGAGGCCCTGATCTTGTGTTTTAGCCAGGCGTAAGTTTGGCCCCTGTTAGTAGAAAAGTACAAGAAAATTCTGATGAGGAACTTTTTAGGTCCTAGTCAGTGTCTCCCGTTATAATAGATCTTTTCCAATTCTCATTAAAAAGAAAAAAGTATAGTATTTATGATACTGCAAACTTTCTGTTAGAAAAATTACTTAAATGGGTAGCAAATTGGGGCAAAACGCTAAAATTTCGGCATTTTATTATTTGAATAATGAGTTGTACTATTTTTACAAGAAGGTTTCCTATTTGATAATAGCAAGCTTTACTATTTTCTGTAGCAAAATCCGACATAGGAAAAATTATTAGAGAAATTAATAAATTATATGAAGAAAATACGAGTAATAAGTATTTAAAATAACATAATATACTAACGGTGCAAGAAAAATGTCTATTTTCTGTAGGAATACGATGTATATTATAGGCATTTTATTCTTTTTGTAATGGGGTTAATACCAATTATTAAAATTGGTTCAAAAAATTACTAACTGATTCAGCAGAAACAGGATCGGATTAACGGAGGGGCTAGCAGGGGCTGAAGCCCCGGGCCCCAACATTGGGAGGGCCCCGAGAACTCTTCGAATAAAGAAAATATATTATTGCCATAGAAAAAGCAAGAAAAAATTTTTTTTATTGTACAATAATTTTTAGTTTTTAATGTATAAGTAACAAAAAAGAAATATTTGCATGAATAAATTATAAAAATAATTATATAAATTTTTTTTTTCATATTTAAAAAATTACCCCATTAACTGCTGGCCCCGTAGAGCTTTAATCCGCCCGTGAGCAGCAGACATCAAGCCATGGATCGAGCGCAGCCGAGCGTTTCCGACGTGTGTCGATCTACGATTAACGGATTCATATGTTTTTGTTTTCAAACGTGTTTGTGCTCATTGCTATGTTTTGTGTCACATGGTGTTTTCAGTTTTCGGTATTTTTCAGCTTCGTGCTTTATGTTAATCAAGGTTGATAAATTGAGGATTAAATTAATTGGAACCAATGAACTTTCTATCATTTAGGTCAAATGGATGTTTTTATTACCATCTGTCATACATTATGTAGGTACATGGGAAATCGCCCGACTGCTGCCCCGAAGACGCGTGTTCGATTCCTGCCAGCTTCGTTTTCTACTAACACCATTTTTCTGTTTCAGCTTATTATTTAATAATATCATATGTTTTCAGAATTCACAAATATATAAATTCAAATGTTGTCAATCCCGAGATTAAATTAATATGAAATTATGTTTCATGTATAGTGTATATTTGGTTTCGAGTTCAATAGCATATGTAAGTTTCTTTTTTTTCTATCCAGACTGTAGCACATTTTGCGCTACGAGTTACTATTGAAATTAGTCAATATTATTGAAACATACTTTTTGCCCCTCATTTCAAAGTTCAGATAGTAAAATCTAGGGTTATTTTTAACGAAAAAATACTAACCAAGGTTTCTCAGTGAATCAGAAGCATCCGAAGTCATATTATATTCAAACAGTTGATATTTAACTATTATTAATGAATTATTCCTAAGAAAATACTAATTAATTTATAATTGGGTAGTAGCAAGGGTCTAGACGGGGCCGTCTCTATCATAGGGCGATGAAGAGGTTCCCTCGTTGGGGCCTCGCTAGAATTTCTAGCTAGGACCCGGCTGAAACAACGTTACAGAAGTAGTCAGGCCCTCTCTATTTTCCCCTATCAGCGCCCGATCAGAAACAGGGAAAAGTAGCCAGGGCCCTACTAAATCCCTATTGCAATTTCTACATGGGATCAATCGAAAAGTTGCTTCTCGACCCGTTACAGTGGATCCTCAATCAACTTTCCGATTATCGGTATAATAAAAAATCGTATGCGCAAGTCGGGGCGAAGCAACGATTTCACTCGTGCGAATTTATCTGCCCTCGCTTCGCTCGGGCAGCTAACTCACACTCGTGGAATCGTTGCTTTTCGCCCCTTGTTGCGCAATATACGATTTCCTTATTTATCTGACTTGGTACAGGGATTGCAGAAAATGATTATAGTTTCTATTTCAGAGCGTAAGGAGAGAGGAATTTGGAAAAATAGTTAATCCGATTCAAAATTCGTCACAATTTTGAAGTCCTTCCTTCTTAGTTTTCATGGATTTCTGAATTATGATAGAAAACTGTTTCACATTGTTTATTCCAAATTCATCCTTGTTTAGTTAAAAAATCAAATACTTGCATAAAATTTAGACTTGTTTGTTGAAAATTTATTTTTCTGTTGAAGTGGCATTATTTCGATTCAGAAATAACCTCTGGTTGAAATTGTTACTACTTTGTTAAAATTCAATTCATCTTTTTTTGGTGAAAATTGAAGTATTTAGTCGAACATTTATCCTTGAATTAAAAAATTAAACAATTTTCTTTTTGAATTTATGTATCTCGTGGAAAAAATGCCTTTTTGTAGGAGATTATTCTTTGTGGTTGGAAATTCATCTTTTTGCTTAAAATACATCCATTACCATTGGAGATTCATCATCAAACCCTAAAATTCATCAGATTGGTTAAAAATAAATTTCTTCAACTGAAAAATTAACTGTTTTCTTTGTAGTAGAAAATTGATCTTTTCTAATTCAAAATTCGACAACTTGGTGATAATTCGTCTTCCTGAATTGAAAATCCAATTATTTTGTAGAAACTACACGACTTTGGTTGGAAAATCGAATCTTTCAGTAGAAAATTATCTTTTTCCTCGGATTCTAATATTCTTCTTCAGTTAGACATTTTTCATTTCGTTGAACATTCATCCAGTCAAAAACTCTTATGTTTGGTTTAGAACTAATTTTTCGTGCCAAAAATGTCTCTCGTCTTTCTGGTTTAAAATTCAACTATTTTAGTCAAACATCTACAATTCCATTCGATTCAGCATCATTTTATGTTGAAGTGTAATAATTTGTTTGAAAGTTAGTTTTTTCTGTATGTTGGAAGTTTTTGTTGTTGAAAGTTAGTTTTTTGTGTTATGAGTAATTTTTTTGAACTGAAAATTCGACTTATCCCAATTCGAAATTTCATTGTTTTAGTTAAAAATTTATTTGTTCAGTTGAAAATCCATTTTTTCAATTTGAAATTTGAGTATTCAAATTTTTGTTGACCATTGAGCTTTTTCAGTGAAAGTTAATTTATCTTTTTGGAAACTCAATTCCTTCAGTTGAAGATTCTTCGTTTGAGCATAAAACTCTTATGCTTGGTTCGTAATTGGTTTGTTGAACAAAAAAATTTACCGTTCTATTTTGGGTTGAAAATATAATTATCTTTTGAGTTTAAAATTGAGTTTCCTTGGTTAAAACATTGTATTTTTTCATGGAACATTATTCTTTCTGTTTAAAAATTTTTATTCTTGTTTGAATATTCACCTTGATGTTTGAAAATTGAATTGTAATGAAATTGTAGATGTTCGACTAAAGTAGTTGAATTTTAAACCAGAACGACTGTTACATTTCACTCTTATCTGGACAATAATTGTGAGAAATAAGGTATTTCGGGTTTCGATCGTGTACAAACTACAAAAAGATTTGTCGACGTTTCGCGAACGTTACAGTTCG
>WSXT02094621.1:0-11620 GCA_011762715.2 Neuroterus valhalla
GTTGTTTACCAAGCGTTGGTCAAATGTGTACCGACGTTGGGCCAACGTTGGGCCAACTGTCAATTTCTGACTGGGTGTGCTTGACCTCATCATCAGCTTGAGTTGTGGCTTACCCTGACTGAGCTGATTCCGTAAGGAAAATATAGTACATAATTAATTTCGAAATTGAAAAGAATCATCAACTCAGGAATACTAAATTGTACTAAATCGTCAGTCATCTGACTTCCTTCACTGAAACACTTAGATTGGTCCTGACGAGTTCTCTCAACTCGGCCATGAAGACGAGAGCTACATGACTGATAATTATATCCCCGGTATAACGCACTCTTTTGGGCCTATCAAATGGTTGAACACTGACCTTGGAAGGAAGTACAGAATCATTCACGTTACAACAATAAACAATCACGTGTTGGACTGGCTCATCTGGGGGCCCGCGGCGATATGTATATAAGGGCCCCCGAAGACATGTACTTTACCCAAAACCCTCCTCGCCCCCCCCCTCTTTCCTTCTTGACTAGGCCCTTCCTGGTCGGCGAATGCCGACTCGCCGACCTGGCCAGTCCGGCACTGGACCAATCATTAGATGCACCACAGTTATTTGGAGAACAAGGGAGTATGTAGTTCTACCACGGCAACGCGGGGGGAGAGACGTTCTAGATTTCAAGAAACCTTGTACACATATCACAAAGGTAATTCGGATTCAAGACTACATTAACATCAAGAGAGATGTTGCCCAACGTGTTAAGCATCCCAATGCAGTTTATTGCAGATTTATTCTCCTCATTAACAGAAGGCGAAGGTGCACCCCAAAGCGCCCGAAAAATTCCGCCAAACATCACGGCTAACTGTTCAATGCCGTTAACTCGAGACTATGCGACTTGTTCCATCACTGATCACTCTTTGAGAAATTAGTCGAAATGAGAGTGTCTTCCTGCAAGCCTAGAGTAGACGAAAGTGTTCGTCGCGCGTTTATAACCGGAGTGGAGTATAGAAAAGAAGGAAATACGACTATGATAAGTTGAGAGGAGAGATGGATGTGACGGGATGCGACGAAGGCTGTAGATGAAGAAGGTTTAAAAACCATGTGTAACGGACAAGTGACAGGATAGAGAAAAAGTTCTTTGCAGAAGTGGCTTAACCCTTCCACTCTATTGAGTAAAAAACTAAATAAATTTAATAATGGATTCACTCTACATTGTACTTTTAGTTCTCGTATTAAAGACGTATTACCTGCTGAGAAGAAGAGTGCAGGTTGTCTAAGTGAATAGTTATATCGACGCCTCCTAATCATACTGTCCCTTCTCGGATAAACAGCATAAACGTGTATGTCGTTACCTCGTTCATTTGCTATAAAAATTACTATAGTAAATGAACGCACAGTTGCGAGATACGTGAGTATGATTCTGAGGTAACGACATACGCGTCTCTGATCTTGCGTATGAGAAATATGACACTCTGTTTTTAACGCGCCAACATACGTTACAGTCAATGTAGCGTTAGAAGATACGTGCATGTGTTTATGCTGTTCCGAGAAGGGACCGTATGATAAGGAGGCGTCGATATTTACATTGAATATTATGAATGATTTTATTTTAACTCTGTATTTTCCTATTTTTTAATTCTGTATTCTCGTATTTTTGAACTAGCATTCGAAACTTCTATTTCTGTTCGTATTTCATTGAATTTCGGTTTATGGTTTCATGCGTTCATGAATGTTTGAAAGAAACGAATGCCTGAACCTTGAAAACTGTCAATAAAGCGTTTCACTAAGCAGCGTGAATCGAATATTGACACGTTTCCTTAAGACTCGATTTTCTGTCAACAACCCTTGGCGCGGTCAGTTGACACAGTTGCACACCAGCTTTCTAGTTTTTGGCCTGCTTGGTGACTCGTCCCAGGGCCAATTCCGGTGTTGCCATTTTTCCAAAATTTTGTACTGTACGTGAACTTTCTCTGTCAACATCGGAATTGGGCCCAAGCCAACTATTAGCGGAGGCCGATTTTCGTCAGTCTTGAACTAAGAACTACCCCCGCTAAGAGAGCGATCTCGCAGCTAATATCTCGTGTCGTCTGTCTTATAATATTTTGTACTTAACCACTCATTTCATATTTTATTTTTTATCGTTTAACTGTTTTTGATTTTAATTATCAATTTAAATGCACTGAACTTTTTTTAATATGCACCTTACCGCGCGAACACAGGTTCTCTCTGTTTGTGACGTCCTCATTTGGGAGGTCTGAGGTTCGTCCTCAGACCACGAGATGGGCACCACCCATCATTATACGTTGCAATAAGATCCTCATTTTTCTTTACCTCATCACCATTTTCAGGATTTATTATCACTGGCACACCTGGTCTCGTAAAGAAAATATGGTCATTAATTATTTTTCAGATTGAAAACAATCATCATCTTGGAACTAATAAATTGCACTCAATTGTAAGTTTAGTAATCAAAATAGCTCTAGAAGCATGCGTGGTGTGTGTCATCACTCTTTTTCACGCGTTGCTAGTACCTGCAGATTCATGCCTCGCCCGGTTAA
Source organism: Neuroterus valhalla (assembly GCA_011762715.2). NCBI lineage: Eukaryota > Metazoa > Arthropoda > Insecta > Hymenoptera > Cynipidae > Neuroterus > Neuroterus valhalla. The sequence continues at coordinate 2,542 of WSXT02094621.1, forward strand.
TTTTTAAGCCTATTACTCATTTTGCCGTAAAACCTCTAAATTGAGCAGTTACATTGCTACCGTACCAGTGATCCCAACGATGGATCCGAGCACTGCATGCATATGTTAACGTGCATAGTTTAACATGTGTTAAGCAGAGCTTGTTCTTTGCAGTGACTAGAAAATAAATATCTGTTCTCTTATGCACTAATGACAAGGATCCTATGAATGCATGCGCAGCAGTGCTCAGAGCTGTCGCTGTGCACGCTGCTTACCATGGATGGCACCTGATTGAGAAAAGAACTGAAAGCTTTATAGAAATTCTCTTGCATATAATTAAGAATGAATTTCAGTTTTTAAATTACCGCTTTGAGGTGGATGCTGATGGATCTCCCCGCCTTGGACTTCGCCGATACATTTTTGATCATGGTATAAGAAATAACCGTATTTCAATTGAAATCCCTGTTGTTGACGTGTCGCTGGTCGTCGATTTTGTCGTCGTGGATTTACCTCTATAAGAAAATTACAGTCTTCAATATTTTACAGATTCAAACACATACTCAACTTAGAACTACTATATTGTAATAAATTGTGCGCCCACTAATACCTGTCTATGAAAATGAATCTTGAATTCGCAATCTGAATCATAATAATTTTCTACAACATAAACAAATTATGTATGCTAGGACTTTGAGCGAATCCAGTCAACATTAAGGGCCCTAGAATTCATGAAAAAATTAAAAATCTGGAACTGAGGGCTAATGGAAAAGACATTATGCCTAGTTTCTTGCATACATAGTCTGAAGTGTACAGAGACTTGTGGTAAATGCCATTTCTCCGGAAAAATCCTATTTTTCATGTAATAATCAAAGAAAGAAATGCGCCTCAATTCCCAGCATCATCCCAAAACTGGCATAATCTATTTACTGTTTAACCGGAGCGAAATTTTGGCTAACTCAACAAGATGTTAAACTTCCGTCTTTTATCACGTAAAACAGACGACTAATTTTACCTGCGGAGTCGCGTGTCTTCAAGGAGCAAGAGTTGTAAGGAGTACACAGCATTGGCACCCTCTTTACATCCCATGAAGTTGGGAAGAGAGGCCTATTTTAGTTCTTTGAAGACGATAGGTTATCATTTTTTCAGTCGGTTCGCCAAAATATGACTCTAATACGAGTGCTAGACACATGAGGAATTTTTTGAACTAAAAAGCAATGTAAGGCTGATTTGAAGGGAAATTTTTTTAAGGTGAGCTTCTGAGGGTAAAAATCTCCGGTTCACTTAAGAAGCTGAAGATCGGTATAAAAATCCGCACCTGGGAGACCAGGGACTCCAGACGCTAGGATAAGCCGCCCCTGAAATGTATCTTCTAGGACTGTCTAGGACTTCCCGCGCCATGTGTTTAGGAACTGGGTGCACAACACCAGTAATTGGATCAGCTATTCCGAGTCCTCCAAAACGATGTTCGATGCGCATTGCCGGGGGTGCTGGACGTGCTTGTGCTGGACGTTCTTGTGCTGGACGCCTTTCATCACTATCTGATGGTTTTGGACTTGATTCTGTAAGAGAAAATGTAAAGATCTTTCATCTGCAAATTTTCTCAATGAACCCCAAAGTTTTTGGTTTGATAGAAAGGAATCTTAAGTTTAATTACAGTCAGTTTATATCAGAGGGTGACTTAAGGTGGGCAAAAATTTTATCCAGCTCCTGAAGCATCTCTAGAAATTTTGAAGTATAAGAAGGGCAGTAGAGCATTTCAAAGCCCTTTAGGGCTTTCGTGAGATTACAAAGGAGTACACAAGTCTTAGAGTGTTTTAGATGATTACAAAGGATTCATGAGATAACAAGAGATTTCACGGGATTTCAAGAGATCCCGAAGGATTTCGAAGATTTTTAGGATTTCAAAGAATCAAGAACGATTCTAGTGGAATTTTAGGGATTTTAATGGATTGACCAGATTCCTGATGTAAAATGGACTTCTGAAGCAACACTACCTAAAAAGCATTCTTATTAGTATATGTACACACACATATGCGTAGATTTATACATTAAACAATGTGGCTGCGATCAGCCGTCAGCAGTTGTTGATCATTTATGCATAAAATATTTGATTATCGAATATACGAGTACGGACTATGCTGTTTGTTCCAGTTAATCTGCATTTGCTGCACACATCTACACTCACATTCGGAAATTTATTCAAAACATTGAAAAAGACACATTTTGTAAATGAGGAACGTTCAATTAAGCAGATACTAAATTTTTCGAAATCGGTGCAATCACGAAACTTCCTCTATGAGGAAGCAAAAGATTCATAAGTCCAATCTGACTCGAACTGACAAAATCGAGAGAAGCTATCTGCCCAAAGAACTCAAATATCGAATAAAATCTAAAAAATCTAGATACATTATTTGGGTAAAGATATTGTGCTCTCTCATAATTTTCAATAAAAAACTCATTCTTCAAACAATTCCTATTAAAAATGCGACTCGCCGGTTTCAAGTAGCCGCGAAAAGTAAAAATACAAAACAGAAAGAACAGAAAGTTAAATCAGTGCCTTTATTATAGAGGGCAAGTGATGCTTTTCGTTTGTAAATGTGCTCCGCAGTCGGACTTTTTTACAATGTAAAAAATACACAAAGTACTTTAGAGTCTTTTCTATTTGTATGATGATGACGTATTATATGCCGTGTGCAAATTTTATCACACACAAAGTTTTTTACAATTCATTCTGAATGTATTGGTTTTATGCGAAAATTGACTTTCACGGATATAATGAAATCTCCACGCTTTGAGACCTCCTTAGTCAGAAAAAACGATTTTTACGAAGGTGTCTGTCTGTTCGTCTGTCTATCTGTAATCTGTAGGCTCAATGACTTTCGATAGAATCATTATATTTAATTGTGCTTTGGCACACTTTTTAAGGCTAGAGAAGAATGGACGACTTCGTTAACCAACTATTTTCGACCAATGATTCTGGTTTTTTTTTTTCATAGAAATAGGTTTTTGAAAAATCAAAAATGCACATTTCTGCTCAAACTATCCAAGGAGCAAAAAAAATATCAAAAACCAAAATTATTCATTCTGAAAAGATCTAAGAATTTTCATGCGACCAAATTTTTTATGAGATTCATAGTTTTTGTTCAAATCGTGAAAAATGTTACCAAAAATGAAAAATTTCACTTTTCAGCAAAACTATGCAAGGTACAGAAAAATACAAAATTGTTCACCTTAAAAAAGTATACAAATTTACTGTTGACTATTCTCCGATAGGACGAATTGTTTTCGTCTCAATCACGATAACGCACTTACAAAAATGAAAAATACAATTTTTCAGCCAAACAATAAGAGACTAGATGAAATATTGATAAGAAAAATTGTTTTTCTTGAAAAGGCCTTCAAGTTGTAGATATCGGTGGCGTGTATTGTAATAAGAATGTGTTCCTCAGGGTCAGTAGAGCCTTAAGTTAAATAATTTTCTAAAACTTTTTTTAAAAAAATGGAGAAGAATTCAATAATCTGCATAGAAATAGAGGTCTTCCAAAGTTTTGCAATATTTGCAATCCTGTATATGCATTACACTGAAAACCGAATCAAGCACGTAAGTATCCGAGCGCGGAGCCCGAGGTGAAAAATATACCGAGCGCATAGCGCGAGTTAAATAATCAAACTCAAACTTGCAATAAATATTAAAAAGTAAATAATTCCATCAGCATGTCATTTATGCATCTTTTAAGTTTGCACGTCAGATCAGGTGTACGGGTTATATAATAATTGGAGTCCTAGTCATGAGCAAATAAAATATCATTTGGAGAAAAATAAAGAGTTTTTACGTTTCAGAATCCAAGTAGTCAGTACTCAAAAGTATTAGTAGCTATCTGAAGAACTTAGTGTAAAACGAATATTGAAAGTGGAAGGTTTATAAAAGAAAAGACGAAAGAAACATTATTCATGAGAGCATGAGGAGTAGATAGCGTCTTTCCTCCCATAAATGAACTCCAAAAGTCTCTTTCTTCCATAAAAACTTTTGGAAAATGCTTTCCATATGGACATAAGATTTTTCTATATATGATTGATATCGTCTCATAATATATGCAACTTACCAACAGTTTTGAGCAATATCAAGGGAATAAAGATTAGTAGAGTGCCAACGGAAATTCGCATTCTGCTAGAGTCAGAACTAATTTTCAAATTTTTTTTCTGATACGTTTCTAATTAGATGTGAAAAGATTTAACTTGCATATATACTATCCATTATATAATCACTGACAACAATGACTTTCAAAATTAAGGCAGAAGAATGGAGCTGGGACTCCAAAGCGTTGCGTAAGGCCTACTTCTTTTATTATTATAAGATAAGAAAACTTTATATCCATCTTTTGGAAATGTTGAGAGCAAGGTTTAGACCTTACGTAAAACTACGCGTGAAAATTGGAAACGAGTGCTGCAAAAATGGAGATCCTACGCTACTGCTTAATATTGTCTTATTGTTAGAACTTCGGCCCTGGATGGAATTGTTTTTCTCCACTGGACTCGATTGACTGAACCAATCCTGTTGCGTTTTGCGAAACTTGCGTAGTTTGGAAGGGGCTGCTTTTTGGGAGCCGCCTAGCGACAATTTGGAAAAGAATTTTTGCCATGTGCTTATTAGCGACGGCATCCAGACACATGAAAAAGAGATAACATTTACATCTATTCCGGAGGACAGATTTGCGGCAACGAAAAACAACCTTGCCGACCAAAAGTCACGTGAAACGGAGATGATATTGCGTTTTTCCACTTTCCTTGGTAATATCACTACTAAAAGAGATTCTCAGAATCGTCTCAGACGAAAATATCAAGCATCTTCAGGAAATTTTCAGTCAAAATACTTGAGGTCGTGCTATCATCAAACTTTCATAAAACTGCTCCCTTTTGAAACTTTAAAAAGGATTATTCATTTACGTACTTGCATGCATATATTTATATGCATATACAGTTTTATACTGTGAGTCAAATTGAGACTATGTCTGTCGAAAACTACCTGCAAAGATAAGATTGAACACATCACAGGATCTAAGTGCAAGGCGGATCGTACTAGGAAAGTAGAAACGACGTAATTAGTAGAGGTGGGGAGGGGGAAGAGGCAATTACTATCAGAGATATACATGAAGAATTGAAGATTGTAGGAAGGTCAAAACGAAATATGCAATCCAACATGGTGGAGTAGACTTGAACCCGAGGATGCTTGTCTGTATTTCTGAATGTTTACATTTTCGTCGCTTTGAAAGAAAGAAGTCACGATTTAATTTTATCTTATGGAATATTTGATGAAAAGAGACAATATCATCAAACACGGAATTTCGTGGAATCGATGTGGAAAGAGAGAAAATGTACCAATTCTAAGCATTGATCAAAGAAAAGGGGTTTTTTAAAAATTTAGTTGGAGTAGCTATGAAAAAGTGACGTCAGAAACGTGACATGCTATATTATTGAACCTTTGAATGAATCGTTGGGTTCACTTTCACCCTTGAATGGATCAGAAATCGATTCGACAGAGTATCCATTAGTACAAATTAGAAAGTAAGAGAGAAAATTATTTTAACCAGATGATTTTTAATTCAATAATACAAATAGATCAGATTGGAAAAAAATTTGGCGAGAATAGGAGAGTTTTCAATTGTGCTCTAATTAAGTTTAGGCCAGGGAATTGAATATAACGTTCACTCAATTTTGTTACTGCTACTTGAATTTACTTTGTCTAATACCACTGCGCTTTTGTCTGGATTGACTAACAAACCAAAGTCCTATTATGTCATCGATATGAACAAAACAAAAATCGAGTTGCCTAACACAAACTACACGAATCGTTGAAATGCTTTTGCAGCGTCACATAAACCAAAAAACATCTGGGAGAAATGCAGAAAATCTGAAGGGCGTCGTTATAGCCGTTTTTCCCACGTCATCTAGTGCTACAAAAATTTAGTTTTGAGCTCTTAAAAGATCCATTGCCGAAAATACAGTGCATCTATACAGTGCGTTTAGAAAACGGCGGTCCACACAGGTACAGAGTACGCTGTTTTTTTTGCTCTGAATGTGATAACAAAACGTACAGACCCTTCAAGGGACGCAAGTTTGCAGGATCAATTTGTTGAATCATGCTTCTGACTCTCTGAAGCAAACAGTTGCAAGTCGTCTTTAACCGTCTTTTTTTCGGAACCCGGAAGATCTCATGATATCGTTAGGCTCGGCAAGTATGCGATGGTGGTTCGTTTTTCCAAAAATGGTTCTGACTACAGTAAGCATGCCGGATGCTGCTTGGCCATTAGTTGTTGATTCTGTAAATAAATCGATCAAGCTTATATTTTTTGCATCAACGAGAAGTCCGTATTGTGTGAGAAAGTCCATCTCAAGTATTGAAACATCGACATCAGCTACGATTTCCAGCTTTCCGAAAATGCTTCGTAGTAAAAGATTTGAGTCCACCGCAATTGTACCATAAGTCCCTCGAGGCGTAAAATTCAAGGTATAAAGTTCGGGAGCACATCTCTCTACATGTCCACAAACAAGTTTTCGGGGATGGGCACATACGTCCTCGCCAGTGTCTGTTAGAAAATCCACTTTATTGTTTAAATCAGTCAAGAAAATACGACGATTCCGGAAACCATCGTTGACGGACCCTATCAATGATGGGTGTCCGTGTTTCCCAATATCTAGGTACGTGGTTTCGCAACTGGTTTCGCGATCAGAGGTGAAACCCTCAACGGCGACACCGTGGTTTCTTGATAGCGCTTATCTACATGCTAATGATATGTATCAGCCTCTCTTCCAAAGCCGTGAAAAGATTTTCCTGTGTCACATTAGCTTTTTTGCCATTTTTAGGTCGTATATCGTAAACCTGGTCGGCCACCTCGGCCATCCCTATCAAGGTTCTTTTATCTCTCACTGTGGCCACGACGTGTTGCCTAGACACTGGTTAACGTGTAAACCACATATTCCGTAAAAAATCTCCGTTCAAGTATGTACCTGCGAGATTCTTCAAGTGACGCAGAAACTGTGATGATGAAAGGTCTCGACTCCCTTCACCTTTGAACAATTCGTGCGTGCTACAGGAATCAAAAACTCTTCCAACCAACGTGTCTTCCAAGATCAAGTATTTACTGTCTTCCAGAAGACTTTCAACTACATCGTCAATCTTCTTGACGAAGTTGGGCTCGGAATTTGCGAGTATATATCCGAATTTCGATGCTTCTTCATTTATAGTCGCGATGGAAATTTGCGCTTCGAGTTGGCGGAACCACGAGAACATTTCATTGGGCCAGAAGGACAGTACTCTTATGGCAACAGCGTGAGCTGCAGACGGCCTTTCATTACATTCATTTGATTCACTATTTCCGAGTTAACTGTAACACATTTCATTCCGTTCTCACTCTATTTTACAAATCTCCAAGTAAATTTCGTACCACTGTTTCCCCACTCACTTTTAACTTTACTAGCATGACCTCATGGAGGACTTGAGGGATCTATTTGATGATCTTGGATAGGCGATTTTATTACCCTCCAGTGTCAATATTAATATCCTAGAAGGAAAAAATAGGTTATCGTAGAGAATCGATATGAATATTTAAAATAATTGGAACGGCTATCTCTGATATTCAAATCTACATTTTTTAGAAAATTTCCATAGTTAAAAAGTACATAAATTTGACTCGATAAATATAGATAAGTATAGAACTATCCCAATTGAATAGTCAGGACTCGATTATTAGTTTGAATGTCTCGAACTGGTTAATAAAGTTACGAATTATTGAATTGAAGTGATAAAAATCAATGAGGTAATCAACAAGAAGAAGTTGATGGAAAAGCAAACCCGTTTCGTAGGGTAGAACTCTGTCCGGGAGATCATGCATCGTGTCATTAATAATCCTTCGCAGACATTATTTATTAGAAACATCTTTGAAAAGACAGTCTTTCTTCACAACGTTGTTTTGAAAATTATGGTTTAAAACATCGATAGCGAAATCAATTGCGTTTCTCAAGTAGGTATTCTACATCCCGCTAGGAAACTGTACTCTAAGGATCCTCTAGAGAAGGACGCGACAATCTACCACTATTCACGGATTGGTGGAGAGGCACCCCGAAATTGTTCCGGTTAGGCGGTATGGTGTACACCAGCTTTAGGTTTTCCACACATCTATAATGCTAGTTTGTAGAAAACCTTTCATTAAACATCAAGGTAATATTTATTCCGTGGTAATTACTTTCAATTACTGTAAAAACTAAAGGAATGCGTTCTCCTTCATTTATGAATTAAACTATGATGCTACTTAGCTAAAGTTCGAATTCTTCAATTCATTCTGAAACGCGAATCCGCATCAGCTTTCTTATAGCCATTATGATGAAATACCATTGATAGGAGAACATTTTCCTGTAGGCTATTTCCCGTTTCGTAGTCATCGAAGTATTTAGCCAGAAGAAGATAGATTTACCCCTCGTAATGCCAAATGTTTCCATAACTCTGCTCGCACAATAGTGGTACCAACTCTACTCTTGGAATCGAGGGAAGCTATATATTCGAGGAAACTGTTTTAACATCCTTATTGATCTTCAGGTATCTCTTTTTTCTGGATGATCCTTAATTCTTGACCAATGATATAAGTATAAGACATAGTATAGAGTACAGCTTCTTCTAGATTCTTGGAGCGTCTGTAGTCTAGGCTATTTCCTCCATTAACTGAAGGCAAAGCTGCGAAATCTGCATGTACTTCCGCCCGATCTTTTGATGTCACAGAATATCGAATCGAAATTTTCTGGACACTATTTTCCAAAATTTGCGTGGGACATGAACGAAAGATGCAGAGTCCATTGATTACGGAATTCACGTTTTTTTTTTTATATTAATGTCTAAACTGCACGGAGAAAAAAAGAACGCTGAATTAGCGTTGCTAAGCAATGCGAATTTGACGTGTTTTTTTGTTAAGTGAAAACGGCTGTGGAACACTGCAGTTTTAGCATGACAAATACTGCCTGACATTTCAGAACACTTGACGGTGTCCGGGTATCTCTCATACTACATTTTACAGCCATGCTAAAACAGCAGTGTTCTACATGCTGTAGTCGC
>WSXT02094643.1:0-11620 GCA_011762715.2 Neuroterus valhalla
CTCCAGGATGATCTTTACAACTTTTCGAGTTTTCTCAAAAAATCGAAAATTCAAATTTCGGTCGCACAAAAAATAGTAAAAAATAGAAAGATTCATTTTTTGGTCAAACTATTTGAGGTACGGGAAAATGTAAATGAACTAAAATCGTGTACCAAAAAAAGATCTACAAATTTGGTATAAATATCTTTTATCTTTTTTCTTCTCTCTTTTTCTTTATCTTCTTATCTTTATCTTTCTTGGTTTTTGCTTCATTTATAAAAAAGCATATAAAAAAGCATATAAAAAATTAAAAAAAAAGAACTTTTTGACCAGGAAAATATCTTTCATGTGTTATCAACTTCTTTAACAGGATATGTATTTTCATTTTGATTAGGAAAGATAACTATAAAACTATAATAATAACATTTTTGGAAAAATGACTAAGGCTAACACAGAAGATTGATAGAGGAAATTTGTTCATCGAATTTCTAGGAAAACTAGACAGCATGTGGAAAAAATTAGGCAACAAAACTTCTTCACCGTTTTGGACAAACTTTGATCGAGTGCGCAGCATGAGACACGCGATGAGAATGTATTCGTTAAAGCCGAAGAAGCTTTAAAAAGAGAGAATTCACACTCATCAAATTAAAGTAGTCGACATTTCGCTTTTGAGTTTCACAAGCTTTTTATACAACAGCGCGATGAGAATGTGCCCGCGCAGCGGGCAGATTTTTTCAGTTTGAAGTATTATATTTTTTACTTAATCAATTTGAAAATTTTCAATTGAAAAAAGAGCAATTTTTGAATGAATGTTTGGCTGTTAATGTAGAATAATCAGTCTAATACTTTAAACTGAATTGTTTGATATAGAGAGCCTTGAACTGTTGAAAAACGTTTGAATTTCCCAATTTTCATTTTGAAGGATAAGGGACGAATTTTGTTATTTTGTTTTTTTGAATTGGGAGAGCTATTGTTTCTGTTTTCAAAATTTTTATTCAGTCGTAAGAGATGATTTTTTTTCTTCTCTGAACAGGTTAAAAAAAGTGTTCGATTTAAACGTTTTCATTGATTGGAAGGAACAAAACTTGGTTTCAATTCTTTCTGAATTGTGGAGGAGGGGGGGGGGGGATTTTTAACATTCAGATGAAAGGGGGTAACTTTTCATTTCAGATTTTGTATTGAATTGGAAGAGGGGAATGTTTCTTTCTACCGTTTTTATTAATGTTGATTTCATGAAAGTTGAAAATTGAAAGAGGTTGGAGATTAATATAAATGGAACAGTAGTTTTTTGAACAGAAAAATACGAATTCTCAACTTAGTAGTCGCATATCAAGACCGAATAACAAATTTTCTACGAATCAGTTGAATTTTTAATTTTCAACAACGTAATTAAATTTGCAATTAAAAAAAATTGAATTGTCGACCAAAGTTGCATTTTTGACCACTGAAGACGAATTTTGAAACAAGAAAGGAAAAAAAAACTCACAAAAGATTTTTGAATTCTCAACGGAGGAAGTTTTCTTTATAAGGAAAAGAGAAAAAGAAGCTGATCAAATTGTTGCACTTTTAACTAAGAGCGATACATTTTTAAGCGAAGATGGAATCGAGGATGGGATAGTCGATTCTCAGCTAACAAGTTCATTTTTAACAAAATACTTTAATTTATAACCAAAAAGGTAAATTTGCAACTAAGTGATTAAATTCCTATTAAATAAGGAGAAGTCCTTGAAAAAATTCAGTAGTTGATATTCGAACCAAAAAAGATTTCAATTTTAAATAAAAATAGCGCAGACCAACAAGATTTTGAACTCAGAAACTAGACTATACTTTTCTGATGGGTTTTGATGCGCTGAATCTGAATCTGGCTTCAGCGCGTCAAAACCCTTTTAAAAAGTATAGTCTGGTTTCTTGGTTTTGAGAAGAAAAAATTTTTTGGCCTGTATAGTTGAACTTAACCAAAATTACGAATTTTCAATCAACCTCGATTCAAAAAGAACTGTGTAGGTGTATGAATGTTCCTATACATGAATAAAAAATGTATTGCAGCCTGAAGAATGAAAAATTGGACAGAGAAAAAAGAGGGAAATATTTTCCTTTTCAACATTTTTATTCAGTTGGAAGGGAAGAAATTTTGGTTTCCATTTCTGTTTGAAATGCAAGTGTCACATTTTGTATTTTTAACATTTTTATCCTGTTAGGAGGGGTAAAATTTTTTTTGTGTATTGTGGGAGGAGAAATTTGTTCTTTTCAACATTTCTGTTGAGTTGAAATGAAGGAATATTTGGTTTTGAATATTCTATGGATTGTAAGAAAGAATATATTCTATTTTTAAGATCTTTGTCCAGTTGAAAGGGAGGAAAATTGGTTCCTGAATTTCTGTTTCAATTTCAAATCGGAAAGAGTTGAACTAAACCAAAAAATACAATTTTCAACCGAACAATTGAATTTTCAACGAGTGGAGATCAATCTTTATCAAAAAAATTTATTAATCAGATTCAAAGTCAAGGAATTCCAAAATTGGGATTTTTTAGCAATCCTTTTAGTGTGAAAGGATACTTGGGTAAAACTGTTTAAATCCCCAAGCGCTAAATATCAACACAACCTTGAACCTTGGCGCGCAATACGATTCGATTAGAAATGCTGCACGTTGAAACAACCACAAAGTTTATTTACCCGCTGCTACCGACTTCGTAAGCGACACACATTCACCAGCCGAGTCAATCCTCTCTTTTTCATTGTTTAGGTTCACCGTTTGTTCAACGGGCTGGAAATTTCATGGGCGAAAGAATCCCAGAGTGCACCAGGCTAAGAAAAAAAGTTAAATTTTAAGTTTCATTCGAGAAATGGAAGCATCTTAGTATTAACAATGTTCAATATTGAGAACAAACTCTTGAGTTCGGTCCTGACTTTTCCTAACCTCAAATCGTCTGAACGGTAGTAATTGATTCGCAAAACGAGTTAACGACAGTGCCTCGAGGGTCCGCAATCCATCAGAATGTACCAGTTTGTTAATCGACTCAAACGTCACAAGAGCCCCAGCTGCCACTTGTGTATCCACTTTCTAGCGTGCATTCGAAGTCTTTTCTTATTTTTATGAGAATGAGTTTGACGCGAACCCCATAGAAATGTTTATTATTCCTCCAAGATACCAGATCACCGGAAATTCCCTGAAGAATGTTTTTCTATTGCTCTTTTTGGAGACCTGGTGCAAACTAGTCAACTTCTCCGAGGAATTTCGATGAATTATGTATCTGCAGGTATCATAAAAGTGCCATCTAGCATTCCCGTTGATCTCCCTAATTCATGAAGTTTCTACGCCAAAATTTGAATTGAATTGCAATTCGAGAAAATTTTAGTTTTATGTTTTTAAAAATATTATTGAGTTGGAAGGTATGAGTTTTTTTCTGAATTGGAAAAAGGACACGTTTTCTTCTGAACTTCATTTTTGATTTGGGAGGGAGGAAATTTTAGTTTTCAACTTTTTCGAATTGGAAGAGGGACTTTTTGTTCTCAATAATTTTATTGAGTTGGAAGGGATGATGTTTTTTTCTGAACTGGAAGAGGGGAATGTTTTCTTTTTAACCTTTTTTTTTAGGTTGAGAGGAAATTTTAGTTTCCAACTTTTCCCAATTGGACGAGGAACTTTATGTTTTTAATAATTTTATTGAGTTGGAAGGTATGATTTTTTTTCTGAATTGGAAAAGACACTTTTCTTGTTTTGAACATTTTCATTGTGTTAATGCAAATAACTTTTCTTTTTAGAATTGGAAGAGACAATGTTTTTCTGAATTGGAAGGATACCATTTTTTCAATTATTTTTATGTATTTTGGTCTATCCCAGTGTTACGCAATTTATGAGTGGCCCCTTGTTATCACGACTAATAAATAAATCACATTTCCGAAAAATGTAAATGTGATTCCCAGATACAATTTGTATTCTCGGCCCATTCTTCTCCCGGCTTTATTATAATTCCAGGCCACATCCCGATGTTACTGTGCAGTAGACACGTTGAGAGTTGAAATTAAAAAAAAAATTCAATACGAAATTTCTTTATAAAAAGCAGTTTGACGCGAACCCCATAGAAATATGCACTATCCTTCTAAGATACCAAATCACCGGAAATTCCCTGAAGAATGTTCTTCTATTGCCCTCTTCGGAGACCTGGTGCAAACAAGACAACTTCTTCGAGGAATTTCAATGAGTTACGTATCTGCAGGTATAAAAAAAGAGCTGTCTAGCATTCCCGTCAACCTCCGCAATTCCTACATCCAGTTTTCCCTCCTATTGACTCATTCACACAATATTCTCCCAACACCCGTCAGAATCTATAAATATGCGTCTGAAAATGGAGGTCGCGAAATCAAACGGGAAGCCGGGGAATAATTTGCTCGTTTCGCTGCTTTCCTCGGCAAGTCACGCCGCGTGCCCACGCCTTTGGGCATAAAAAGACGTCGTGTCAGGTATGGCGATCAGGATTGGCGGACGCCACTATCTCGCTCGACTTCCGCCGACTCGGCTCAATTGTATATCGCTCTTCTATTGATCCCCCTTGACTCATTTTCTCTCCTGTTTTGTGCGTGTTGGACCGCGGAGCGCGAAAAGACCCTGGTAGAGTGTATAGACGACGCGCCGACGCGTTGACACCGGTCAGGTGGTTCCAATTTATCCGGGGGGAATTCCAACCAACCGTTCTCCCCCTCTACTTTACGCCACCGCTTTTTCGCACACTCAACCGCACGCAACTACTCTTCGTCTGACTATAACTCCCCCACCACCTCATCGGTCCGCCGATCCCTTTTCTTGACGTTGTTTGTCCTGTGCGCATCGCCGCGCTGCAGTCGCACACATCACTCGTTTTGAGTTCAGAAGATCGATTTATTATGACCGAGATTCCCAGTTGCCTCTTCTCTTCTGAGGAAGTTTGGATAGACCTACTTTTTTAGTATGGGGTTTTTATTATTTTTATTAATTTTCTTATTCTAGCAATCATGTGCATCAGAGGATTAGTGTCCGAATCTACATTTTAGGGTGGCTACTGGCCTAGGAAAATTTGGAATGACGCGACATTTTTCAGAGTCCTGGATACAACATGTAAATAGAGAATGACAATGAATTATTTTACTCTTTTCTTTTCCAAGAATTTATTAATTCTCACCCAAAGTTCTAAAACTCATTTTAATCGCTCCAAACATTATTCGATATCCAAATTTGACAAATTAACATTATAAGATTATTACTCGATATTACATGAAATTGCGCAATTCTAATCAGAAATTGAATCGAAGGTCCGAGGATTGTAACATTTCGAAATTTTGAATGAATGAATTTTTATTTTTTTATTTTAATTAAAATTGTTTATTCTGAAATTTCTTGAAATCTTTGTGATGTGATTTACGATCTTCTAAAATCATCCGAAATCTTTCTGTATTTCTTGAAAATGTTTGAAATCTTTCTAGAATCTAGAAATCTTTTGAGTCGTGAAGTGTTTGAAATCTTGGAATCTTTTGGAATCTTATAAAATTTTGTAAAATTTTAGAATCTTCTTTGAATCTTAGAAATCTTTAGGAATCTGCAGAATTATTTACAATACTTTTAATCTTTCGAAATCTTTAGAAATCATTGATACCTTTTTGAATCTTTGAAATCTGTAAAATGTTAGAATATTCCAAATTTTTGCAAAATATTAAAAAACTTGTGACATCTTTGTGAAATGATTTAAATCCCCTTGGAATCTTCAAAATCTTTGAAATCTCCGTGAAATGTTGCAAATCTTTTTAATCCATTGAAATCCTTAGAAATCTTCGAAACCTTTTTGAATCGTCTTAAAATTTTGGAATCTTTTGAATCTTCTAAATTCTTGCAAAATATTCAAAATCTTGTGACATCTTTGTGAAATAATTTACATCCTCTTGAAATCTTCGAAATTTTTTAAACCTTTCGGAATCTGAAATCTTAGTAAAATTTTTTAATCTCTTGAATCTTCAAAACTTTCTAAAATCTGTAAAACCTTCTGAAATCTTTAGAATCTTTTGGAATCTAGGAAATCTTCAAATCCATTGAAATCCTTAGAAATTCCAAAACCTTTTTGAATCTTTGAAATCTTAGTAAAATTTTGGAATCTTTCAAATCTTTGAAACTTTCTAAAATCTGTAAAACCTCCTGAAATCTTCAAAATCTTTTGGAATCTAGGAAAACTTTTAAATCCATTGAAATCCTTAGAAATTCCGAAACCTTTTTGAATCTTTGAAATCTTTGTAAAATTTTGGAATCTTTTGAATCTTCCAAATTTTTGCAAAATATAAAATCTTGTATATTTGTGAAACGATTTACATCCTCTTAAAATCTTTGAATTTTTTTTATACCTTTCGGAATCTCTTGAATCTTTAAAAGCTTTCTAAAATCTGTAAAACCTTCTGAAATCTTCAACACTTTTTGGAATCTTAGAAACCTTTTTAAATCAGTTGAATCTTCAAATTTTTTGGAAATTATTAAAAATCTTGTATCTTTGTGAAATGATTTACATCCTTCTGAAATCTTCAAAACCTTCTGGAATCTTCCAAATTTTTGGAAAATATTAAAAATCTCGTATCTTTGTGAAATGATTTACATCCCCTTGAAATCTTCGAAATTTTTCAAACCTTTCGGAATCTTCAAAATCCTTAGAAAAAGAATCTTTGAAATCTTAGTAAAATTTTGGAATCTCGTGAATCTTTAAAACTTTCTAAAATCTGTAAAACCTTCTGAAATCTTCAAAACCTTTTGGAATCTTTGAAATCTTTTGGAATCTAGGAAATCTTTTAAATCCATTGAAATCCTTAGAAATCTTCGAAACCTTTTTGAATCTATGAAATCTTTGTGAAATTTTGGAATCTTTTGAATCTTCCAAATTTTTGCAAAATATAAAATCTTGTATATTTGTGAAACGATTTAGATGCTCTTGAAATCTTTGAATTTTTTATACCTTCCGGAATCTTTGAAATCCTTAGAAGAAGAATCTTTGAAGTCTTAGTAAAATTATGGAATCTCTTGAATCTTTAAAACTTTCTAAAATCATTAAAACCTTCTGGAATCTTCAAAACCTTTTGGAATCTTCAAAACCTTTTTGAATCTTCAAATTTTTGGAAAATATTGAAAATCTTGTATCTTTGTGAAATGATTTACATCCTTATAAAATCTTCAAAACCTTTTGTAATTTCCGAAACCTTTTGGAATAGTCGAAACCTTTTTGAATCTTCCAAATTTTTGGAAAATATTAAAAATCTCGTATCTTCGTGAAATGATTTATATCCTCTTGAAATGATTCATATCCTCTTGAAATCTTCGAAATTTTTAAACCTTTCGAAATCTTTGAAATCCTTAGGAAAAGAATCTGTGAAATCTTAGTAAAATTTTGGAATCTCTTGAATCTTTAAAACTTTCTAAAATCTGTAAAACCTTCTGAAATATTCAAAACATTTTGGAATCTCTGAAATCCTTTGAAATCCTCAGAAATCTTTGAAACTTTTTTGAATCTTTGAAATTTATAAAATCTTGCAATAATTCAAATTTTTGTAAAATCTTTCAAATCCCTTTGAATCTTTTGTGAAATGATTTAATTGTATATAAATAAAATTTGTAAATGGTAAAATTACAATAAATGGAATTTTTTGAGCAAGAATTTGTTCATTTATAGTTCTAGAACTTATTTTCAACCTCTCGAAATGTTATCTGATATTACATGAAATTACGCAATAGGGCGCCA
Source organism: Neuroterus valhalla (assembly GCA_011762715.2). NCBI lineage: Eukaryota > Metazoa > Arthropoda > Insecta > Hymenoptera > Cynipidae > Neuroterus > Neuroterus valhalla. The sequence goes on from WSXT02094643.1 coordinate 7,722, forward strand.
CAGTGGGCTGAATTGGAAAACTAACTAAATTAGTCCACATGTCGTAGTTCTGAATGGATTTGAAAGTTTTTTTTTTAGAAATTATTCTCAATACTTTTCTCAAGAATATTCTCGGAGCCGATTTTCAATTCTGGAAATCACTATCTCAGTAATTATACAATTGACGTAAAGGGTTTTCATTAACAAATTTATAAACAATTATCCGTGCAAGACATTTTTGTGTATTTTTTTTTCTCTCTGCAGCATTTTGCACCATGTCTTTTGTTATAGTAAACATTATTATAACAAATTGAATCATTTTGCAACCAATAAATCATAATTAAGAAATTATTGCTAGTATTTTTATTGTTGCCTAGAATAAATTATTTATGAATGCATACCTTTCTACAGAGGCATTACAATATCATAATCTAAATTATTTAAACGAATATACTCATTATTTAAATTCATACAAGTCTCCTATTTAATATTTTCATCAATGAGAATTATTTATTGTTGATGATTATTCATTTGGAAATCAAAACTCAATTCTGCTAGTCCGAAAATTGAGAGAAGGGAAAAACGCATCCAAAAATACAAGGCTTGAAATCGGAATTCATTTGTACTAATCAACAATAAAAATAATAATAATGGTTTATTGTTCATTAATTTCTTTTCATCAATCTGTTATAAACAATGAAAGTATTTATTTATTGAAATTGAAAACCACTCTTTGGATGTTTTTACTAAGGATTAGTGGAGAATAAAGTAACTGTTTTTTTTAGTAAAATATCGAAATTCAATATTTTTTGTTCAATTTTTATCTTGAAAGATTAATATTTATTCTCAGACGAATCGTTGGGTTTTCAATTAGAATAAATAGATTTTCATAGAATTGCATTCAACCAAGACGACAAATAAAGATAAATATATATTGGTATAAAAAAAAATTGTCACCCCGAAAGATAGATTCTTCAAAAGTTCAAAACAAGGAAAATTTTTCTCTACGAAAAAAGATAAGTTTTTAACAAAATTGAAGATTGTCTACCAAACAAATGAATTTTCAATTAAGCTGATGAATCTTTAGCTTGAATATCTCAAATTTCAGTCGAGAAAATTATTTTCATCGGGAAAAAATATTTTCAAGCAGAGGCCCATTTTCAACTAAAAAAGAACAATTTTCAAATAAAAAGATCAATTTCCAAACAAACAACTGAATGTTTGAATGAAGAGATGATTTTTTAAATGAAATGTCCATGCCTCGATCGACAACCCAGTAAGCATTTTTGGGTGCGGTTAGTACTTGGATGGGCAACCGTCTGGGAATACCGCTAATTGGTAAATAAAAAAAAAAATAAAATAAAAAAACCTTGGAAAAAAAAATATTTGAAAAAAATGTTTGTACTATCAAAGACGAATTTTGAACGAAGTATGTATATAAATTTTCAATCCATTAGTCGAATTTGTATCTCAAAAGATTAAGTTTTTAGAAAGATACTTGAATTTTCAATTAGAGATATAAATTCAAAAATAAATTGATGAATCTTCAACGAAACAAAAAAAAAAAAAAAAACACATTTCAAGAAAGGAGTGCAATTTGAAATCATTTAGTTGAATCTTTCTAAATTTCTCTTCCTGGATAGAAAAAATGAATTTGTCTTTATTGGCTAAAAATTGTATCACTTGGTGAAAAATTCTGTTTTTTTTTTCTTTTTTTGACAATTAAACTGTTTTGTTGATAAGTCATCTATTTAGGTTGAAAATATATCTTTTAATGTTGAAAGTTAATTATTTTCAATTGAAAAGTCTGCTATCATATTTTTGATCAAGATTTCATTTTATTTTGTTGAAAATTGTACTATTTAGTGAAATTTCCTTTTTGTGGGCAATTCATCTGTTTTTTTATAAGTCTTATTTATTTTTTTTTTAATTCAACAAATGAGAGAATTTTAGGTGTCAAGTAGTTGAAATTTCATCATTTTTAAAAGAAAAGTTCTAAAGAATAAATAATTCCAAATGTAGAGCTGTTAGCATTCAATAAATACAAATATTTAAGAAATGTTTCAAATTAAACAATCTTTTATCCAAATTAAAAAAAATGAAACAATAAGCATTCATGTTCTTTATTTGAAATGGGATAAGTTCAAATTAAAATCTGACAAAATTACAAATTTTCGAATCGACTATCATATAAAAATAATCAAAAGTAAATAATTGTAAATTTACAATTTCCAGATTCAGTTTTTTAATTTCGAAATAAGGCTATCAAACTTGAATAATTTCGTATCAAAATTTTAGAAATAGGACCTCGTCATATTGAAAAGATATTAAGTTAAATAATTCTCAATTAGGAAATCTTCAAAGTTTAATAATTTCAGATTAAAGTTTTCAAATGAAGCGTTCAAAATTGAAGGAACTCAAATGAAAATCTCAAGAATTCATCAATTTCAAATTTATCAAGAGTTTTAAGTAAGAGCATATAATTATTAAAGTATTTGACAATAAGCATTTAAAATATTTTAAATTAAAATTGAATATATAATCGTATCAAAATCTGTTAAAAATGAAAATTAACGATATAAATTTGGAATTATGAAGTTTTGAAAAATATTCCATCTATAATTGAATAATTTTCGGGTTGGAGTCGAATGGTTTCCAATTCATAAATTTTAAAAGTTGAATAATCATAGGTAAAACTTTTCACAATAGAACAATTCCAAATATAAAGTAGATTAAATAACATAAGTTTTGAATACCCATTCAAACGATTTTAATTTGAAAATGTTCGAAAAGGAATCATTCAAAGTAAATTTTCTTGTTCGAAATGTCTTCTTCATGGGTAATCATTCAAGTTGGGAATTCACTTAGTTGAAAACTCTTGTTTGCCTCAAAAATATTCTTTAATCCAAAAATGCTAATATCACATTTTTTGTTGAAAACCCTTATATTATGGTTCAGAACTCGATCATTTTGTTGAAAAATTGTATTTATGGTTGAAATCTATTTTTTTGTCAGAAATGAAACTATTCTAGTTGAAGATTTATCATTTAAGTTAAAAATTCAACTACTAAAACTAAACGTTTGTAATTTTATTTGAAAATTCATCATTTTGTTTGGAAATGTAATAATTTATTTGAAGGTTTTTTTTTGTTATAAGTAATTTTTTCAAACTGAAAATTTACCTTTTGAGGATTCCGTAGTTGTAGTTGGAAATTAATTTGCTTGATTAAGCATCAGCATTTTTAATTTGAAATTCGAGCAACTCTTATGTCTGTTTTGAAATCAATTTTTGAAACTAAAAATGTTACTGTTCAATTTTCGGTTGAAAACAATTGTTTTCCCAGTTCGAGATTAATTTATTTCGTTTATATATTGAATATCATCATTTTACTCGAAATTTTTATTTTAAATATTTCCATTGATTATTGAAAACGAGAATCAGTCGGGGAAAGTAAGGAAATTAATATTTTTATATATATGTTTTATTAAATAGTGTTATTTCTTAGAGGTTGAATTTTCGGAAAAGTAGGGTCCCATCTCTAACCACTTTTCCCAGTCTCTTTTGGTGTATCTAGTTTCAGCGTTTGGGTGTGACAGCAGCCAAGCCCCGAGTGTAGGTCATGGCGTAGGTATGGTTGCAGACCCTGCAGGCGCTGTTGGCTGAACATTTCCAACATTCCCAAAACAATGCTATTTTAATATTGTTCCGAATTATACCACAAAATTCTCACTGTTTATAGAGACTGTTCAATGAAATACTAAATTTTCAGGTAAATATAATTATCAAAGATATATTAAGGCCATGTAAAACATGGGTCACGTGTTCCAAATAATTGATTTTTCTGCAACAACTCACGTCCGCACCGAAATAGATATCGAGTTGATTTTTTGAGGAAAGCCTTAGAAAACAATAAACTACG
>WSXT02094654.1:0-11619 GCA_011762715.2 Neuroterus valhalla
CCGGTGGTTCACAACCCAGCCACTTTTTTAAAACAGCCAAAAATCACGTCCTTCGAAAATTGGCCGTCAAAATTTACAGAACGATCAAAACACGAATCTGTCCAAACAAAAAAGTTGCGTCTTATATTCAGCTTTCAAAAAGTGATCTTGCATTTTTTTTATATTTTCATTCTATAAAAAGTTACAGATCAAAAACAAAACCCGGTTCACAACCCAGCCCTCTCCCCTACCTTTTTCACAACACCGCCTTCAACTGTATGCATTCGATCAAGCGCTATCCCTTTGATGAAATCTGGAATTAATTTAGAAAAAACTGTAGGACCTTTTACACTCATTATTAGTTGATCTGTAGTACCTGTGTAAGATTATATAATGGAATTCTCTAATATTCTAGATTGCAATGCATCTCATACGGATATACATTAGGGTGGTCCAACAATGCATTAGAAGAAATTTTTTTCGAATTTTTATGCAAAACGCCTGGAAATTTGTTCGAATCCACAAAAAAATCAATGTATTTTTTTTGTTTTGTAAAAAAAAAATATTTAGAGGTGTCGCAAGCCCCCTGAAGTTTAACACGTATTTCCCATAAGAAAAAAAGACGTTTTTGTAAATTTTATTCAGAAATCTCAATATGAGATGAATCGAGTTCGAAATTCACAATTGCTCACAGAATGCGAATAAAATATTACTTTTCAAATATCACTCCTATTAGTCTGTTTTATAGGGTCCCGAAAAACCCCCATAAGTGAAAAAATTGGTTTTCGAGTTTTTGGCGCTAATTATGATTTTTTTTCGGTTTTTTTAACGAGAATTGTTTCAAGTATATGGAATACTATTCTATACTGATAATAAGATGCTTATTAAAATTGTTTAAAGAATTATTTATTGATTTCAGCAACTTTCTCTCATAAGAGGGTTAGAAAGTCAAGGTTTTTTCTAAATTTTTCAACTTATTTCCAATGTTTCAGTTAAGGCGAGGTAATAATCAATTGAAGTTACCAAAAATAATTGTTTAAACAATTTGTTATTATTACTAAAAATATTGTCTTAGAATAATGCTACAAAGTTGCGTTTTTTTCTGAAATTTATAACATTTTGTCCACTTCTTACTTGAAGTCGGTAATTATTTAATTTAGTTCAGCAAAAATAACTGTTTAAACAAATTGTCAATGTTTAAAACTATCTTCTTCTAGATTAATGCTACATTGTTGCAGTATTTTTATGAAATTTTAAACTTTTTATCAGTTTTCAATTAGAGTAGAGTAATAATTAATTCATGGTAAAAAAAAAATTGTTTAAACAATTTATTATCATTGCTAATAATATCTTCTTTGCTGAATGATAGAAACTTGCGGTTTTTCCTGAAATTTGAAACTTTTTGCCCACTTTTCATCTGAAGTGAGTTAATATTTAATTTAATTTAACAAAAATAATTATTTAACCAAAATATTTTTGTAATACCTATTTTCACTTAGACTAGTGTCTGAAAGTTGCGGGTTTTTTCTAAACTATTAAGCTTTTTATCAACTTCTCACTTGGTGAGGTAACAATTAATGCGAGATAACAAACATGCTTATTTAAACAATTTATCATCATTGCTAATATTATTTTCTTTGCTTGATTATAGAAACTTGCGGTTTTTTCTGAAATTTAAAACTTTTTGCCCATTTTTCACTTGAAGTGAGTTAATATTTAATTTACCAAAAATAATTGTTTAAACAAATTAATATTGTTTATACCTGTCTTCTCTTAGACTAGTGCTAAAAAGTTTGCGGTTTGTTTCTAAACTATTATGCTTTTTATTAACTTCTCACCTAGTGAAGTAATAATAAAATTGAGTTAACAAACGTGCTCATTTAAAGAATTTTTTTATTGTTCATGATCATTTTCTCTTCGGTGAGTGCTAGGAAGTTGTGGTTTTTTCTAAAATGTTTAACTTTTCTCTACCTTTTTAGCTGTAAATAAATAATGAATAAACATTAGACAGAATCATATTGTACGTAGTATTGTATTCTTGAAGTGAATTATTTTTGTTCTTTTCCAATGTTAAGAAAATAATTAAAACAAAAGAGCTCTTATAGAAAAGAGACAGAAAGAAAGAATGGAATAATTCAAAGTGTGTGGGAGGACTAGGTCTGTAAATGAATTGTAAAAGTTTTGTTTTCAGTTACAACGAGAAATTTTTGCAAAGCGTAAAGAAGTGATTTGTAATTTCCCTCCCAGAGAAGAATCGGGGTGGGGGGCTTGTATAAAATATTTGCGACTCCAAATTATTTTTTTACGCTTTGCAATAAATTTCTCGTTGTAACTAAAAATAAAACTTTTACAAATCATTTACAGACCTAGTCCTCGCACCTACTTTTATTTATTTTATCCTTCCTTCTTGTCTTTTTTGTATAAGAGCTCTTTTGTTTTGATTATTTTTCTTAACATTGGAAAAAGAACAAAAATAATATACTTAAAAAAATAAAATACAACGTTGAATACTTTTTCATACTCTCTCCCGGTTACGGGTTTGAGAGTCTCGGCATAACCTTCTCTCTATTCCTTTGCACACCTCACCACTAACTCAGGGGTGAGGGAGGCCTAAAGTTTACGGTGGGTTCCGAACCATCAAGCTCCAAAGCTCAAGCTTTAGCCCCCAAGACCAACTGACCACTCAAATACAGTACCACGTGAAATATGATTCTCTAATGTTTATTTATTATTTGTGCACAGCTGAAAAGGTAGAGCAAAGTTAAAATTTAAAAAAAAAAACAACTTTCTAGCACTTATCTTAGAGAAAATGGTCATGAGCAATAATAAATTGTTCAAATAAGCATGTTTGATAACTCGCATTAATTATTACCTCACTAAGTGACAAGTTGTTTAAAAGCTTAATAGTTTAGAAGAAACCGCAACTTTTAGGCACTAGTTTAAGTGAAGATACACTCACCGCCTAGACGGGAGCAAGTAACGGGGGTTGTGGTCCTAACGCGATAAAAATTAGAAATTCAGTTCGAACCAGATTTGTAGCGACGACTGACTAGGCGAAGGTAAACTCTTAGGGCCGTATGTATAGTCTCGTAAATACGGGCGCCGCAAGTCTCCAAGTAAACAACTTCTATACTACGCATTACGGTACTGCCTTTTCAAGGCTGGTGGGCTGTCGTGCTGCATCGTGCAAGATTCGGGGGGAAGAACAGAATCACTCAAGCATGAACGGCCGAGGAACCAGCGCCAAGTCGATAGGCGCCCGACAAGCGGTAAGTGTAGGTATTAACCATAATAATTTGTTTAAGTGATTATTTTTGGTAAATTAAATAAAATAATTACACACTTCAAGTGTCTAGTGGACAAAAAGTTGTAAATTCCAGAAAAAACCGCAACTTTGTAGCATTCTAAGAGAATATTGTTATGAATAATAAGTAATTGTTGAAACAATTACTTTTGTTGACTCTAATTGATTATTACTTCACTCTAACTGAAACTTTGAAAATATGTGTTAAAATTCAGAAAAAACCTTGACTTCCTAACCCTTCTATAAGAGGAAGTTGCTAAAAACAATAATAAATTGTTCAAACAATTTTCATAAACATCTTATTATTAGTAAAAAGTCTTATTCCTTGTATTTGAAACAATCTGCGTTAAAAAAACCTAAAAAAAATCATAATTAGCGTCAAAAACTCGAAAAACCCATTTTTTCACTTATGAGGGTTTTTTGGGACCCTATAGAACAGATTTATGGGGATGATATTTGAAAAGTAGTATTTTTTTGCATTCTGTGACCAATTGTGGAGAGGAATGGTGAATTTCGAGCACGATTCATCTAATACAGTGAACTTCCACTTAAGTTGACCGCGCGAAAACGTAAACATTCAGTTAAGTTGACTCAAGGTGGGGAACGTTCCCAGTCAACTTATCCGGAAGTCAACTTAAGTGAATGTCAACTTAAGTGAAAGTCCACTGTACCATTAGGCCAAATCCCTTGCGGGGTAAGCGTAACTCGTCTTGCTCCGGCCTTGTTTTACTACTGGAGAATAAGGGATTAAGAGGTAATGATCTGGAATTGGAATTAACATGGGGCATTCCAAGCAAGGGATGTGTATGAGAAGGAGGCAGGGATAAGTATTAGATCAGTCTCAGGATTCATTGCGTGTTTTTTTGCGAACAGAAAAAAGACACACTCGTCCTCTGCAACATCGCTCCGATACGGGTCGCACTTTTTCTTATATACAATTGCTCTCCAAACATCCCTATCCTGGCATACACCTCTCGCTTCTTCCACATCCATGCATCTTTTCATACAAGCTCTTGTGTTTCTACGGCTTTTTATTCTTCTCCTCTTTAGGGTCTCATTCACGCATTCTATCCATTCCTTCTTTGGTCTGCCTCTGGGTACGCTACCATTCACCCTACCTAGATACATTTGCTTTGTCAATCGTTCTTCATCCATTCTCTCAACGTGACCGAACCATCTCAGCAAATTCATTTCACTCTTGTCAAACAGCGTTTCTTCTACACCACATTCTTTGAGAACCCACTCATCACTGACTTTGTCCATTAGCGTTTTACCGCACATATTACGGAGACATTGCATCCCGATCGCGTTGAGTTTATTCTTGTCCTTTTCTTGATACGTCTAAGTCTCGCTATCGTACAGGACAGTTAGTGCTAGCACAGAGTTATATATCGAAATTTTAGCTTTATTTGTTACATTTTTACTTTTAGTAATACATCTATCTTCCCGTCAGAAGTGAATAAACTTCCAAGATACACGAAATGATCAACTTTTTCTATCCTCTCTCCATTTAGGGTAATATTGCAATGTGTTTTTGCATCCTTCCAGTCAAACACCATGATTTTTATTTCATTGACGTTAATTTCAAGTCCCATGCTCTTCATGCTGGTATCCAGTCTGCTCAACATCCTCTGCAAATCCTCGTCTGATTCTGCCGTAACAATTTTGTCATCTGCAAACGCAAGGCCACGAACATTCACTGTCCCAAGATCAACACCTTCCTCGTCAAATAGAGCCATTTTCGAACATTTGTCCATGTATACATTGTGTTCCAAGAAGACATAACGTACCCTTGCCTAACGCCCTGCCTAGTATCAAACCAATCGCTCAGTTGTCCATTTACTCTCACACTTGCTTTGCTACCATTATATATTGCTTGTATTGCTTTTAGAAGCTAAATATCTGATCCGCACATGATCTCCCTGGCATGACTTTAATAATAAGTATTTTGGTAAATATTTCTCCCACAGTACTTGGAAGGCTAATCGCTCTATAATTATTACAGTCACCTGGGTCACCCTGTCCCTTATAGATTGAGACAATAATCGCCTTTCTCCAATCACTCGGGACTTCGCTATTCACAGCACACATATCCATAAATTAACACAGCCACGCCAACAAATATCCGCCACTGAACTTGGGCATTTCAGAGGTAATACCATCCACACCGACAGCATAAATGTTCTTCAGTTTTTTAATTACGGAAATAATGCCGTCGATACCGATTCTGCTTCCGCCACCTACATCGGAATTGTCTAACGTATCCGTATCAGTGTCACTGTTGTTACGCTCCATGGGTTCACCTTCGTACAGCTTCTCGAAAAAATCCCTCATACAATCTTTCGGCTTGTCCGAATCCCATACCATTTCACCGTCAGCATTCTTAATTCCGACTACCTCAACGCAAGTATTTCCTTTTCTAGTCTTCCTTACCCATTTCCAAAATAGCTTCTTATTTCCCTCAAAATCATTTTGCATTTTCGTATCTTCTTCCGTTTTGATTTTATATTTGCTTTCTTTTACTAGTATAGTTGCTTTCCTTTTTGTATCCCTATAATCATTTGTGACCTAGTGTTCAACATTCTTGAGTATGCTTGTTTTTTCTCATTGACTGCGACGCGTATTTCATTATTCCAACACGCGTCACCGGAATTTTCTCCTAAAGTCGTAGTACCACAAACTTCCGAAGCGATCTCAAAGATTCCATTCCGCAGTATTATCCATGCACCCTCGACATTTTTGTCGCCTAATTCTGTCTTCCAATCATCTTTGTGATGCACTAAAAATTTATCCATCTTTTCACAATATACTGTTTGTGCTTCTGGTTTTTGCGAATTATCCATTTTGACTCGCGTCATTTTCGATTTTTTAATAATTTTTCTTCTCAACCATCCCTGGCCTAGGTTTATTTTCGAAACTATAAGATAGCAATCCAATTCGCATTCAGAACCTCTCGCATCTTTTACAAGCCCTCTCAGTCTTTCGTCCGCTACAACAGAGTGGATTATACTATGGCTTTCGCCTCTGCACCAAGTATACATGTGTACCATTTCATACCTAAACCAAGTGTTTGTGATGAACAAACTCGTTTCTAAGCATGAACTGATAAACTTATCCCCATCGACATTTGTTTTTGGGTCTCCGAAATACCATGTACTGTCAGTACCCTCGCGTTGCACAGCAACCCAACCGTTCATGTCTCCGAGTAATATTATTCTTCTGCCTGAATCACATGTTTCTATTACATCATTCAACGAGTCCCAGGAGGTGTCTCTTGCCTCTTTACTGTCACCATCAACAAGAGCATAGCATGCTGTAATAAACAGTCGTCTGATTCACACTTTCATTCTCACCCACAATATTCTAGCGTGTGATTCCACGTCTACTCCGCACCAGAGTTCGAGACCATTCTCCGCCTTATTAATCTCACATCCCTTTTTCTTCGTTTCCGGTACGCACAAAATATCTAGCTTTCTGATGCGCATAGTATCCCGCAACTCCTTTTCCTTTAGATAATTTAAACCTCTGACATTCTACACACCCCGTCTCCTTTCATTACCTGAAACTTTTCCGGGGGCACGCGGTCCGTTAATGAAAGCGGCAGTCCTGTCATCCGAGGCTACATTATAGTTTGTATTATTCATTATGTAAATTATCCACCCGAACACTTACTTCAAGCGGGAAAATGTTCCGTTAATAAAGTCATGTCCAAACAAAGAGCTTATTCGTTATATAGTGGTGTATCAATCCATAACGTCAGTCACTACCAAACATCCGTCATGTAAGGAAGGGTACAAAAGAAAATATGCAGAAACAAATGAAGCCGGAACAAAACGAGTTATTATTGGTTAGGTAACAATGAGGAGGGCACTAGTCTCCTGCAGTTTGGTCTTTCCAGTGACGAAGCTTGGTCCTTCTTTTTTTTAAATATGCAGAGAATATTTATTAAAACTCCTTTTCAATTCTTTAAAGAGTATTTATTGAAAATCTTGTTGAATTGCTTCAAAATCAGCTAAAATAACCCTGGTGGTATCTTCTGGAAGTGAAATACTAATCATGTCTTTTTAGAGTTGCAGTCCGAGCAGTTGGAAATGCGACAGCAGTGTATTACTCTCAAAGTCATTTTTATCCAAAAAGCATAAAATTTTAAACGTAACTTCACAATCACAGTTCAAAAGGAGTTTTTCACACAAATAAAATCTTCGAATAAGAATAAGTGAAATGTCAACCGCCCGATACGGAATTTTACTTAAAACTGATATCTCTAGGGTCCTGGACCACATGTATATACTTGAGCTCTGTAACGACAAACAAGAAAAGGTTCTTTGTCTTGTTTTGGTGAAGTGCGAGGAATATCTTATAATTTGATAATCTCGTCAACAACTTAAGCTAATTCATCACTTTTTTATGCATTCAGCAAGATTTGATAGAATTTGATAGAAGATATTGGACAAAAAATTGTTCAATTTTTCGGCTTCAAATGTTAACAAAAACATCGACTATTTTATTTGCGAGTCAAGAACATGACTCGAATAAATTATAAAGTATCTTTCTTCTGATGGCACAGTCAGTTTTTTGCCAAAGTTTTCGGCACAAATCACTTCCTAAATAATTCCTGTGGCTTGGACTATACGGCTATACGGATTTTTTTACAGAAGCTAAAGGTACTGCTTGTGTACTGAAAGCTCCAAGCTGAACAGCTCTCGTTCGCTGATGTTTGGCGCATGCGTAATTTTTCTAAAGCAGCGCTAGTTTTGATATTCTGTAACAATAACTCGTATTCTAGGTACTTGCAATCTTGGAGAAAGAATTACTCAGAGATTTGAATGGATTAGTTGCTGTAGAATGCATGCTCATACAAATCAACTTTGGAACAACCGATTCATTTTCTGGACAAAAACAAGGATTTCCTACAAGATAGTTGACATTCCATCAGATATTTTATTTTCAACCAAAAATTATAAGTTTTCTACCTAGAAATTCGCTGCCAAAGAAGGCAAACCTTGAAAAATATACATAAATTCTGAAGCAAATGGTTTGAATAAGGACAAAATTGTTTCATCCTTTCCAGAATAGATCAATTTTCAACCGAACATCTGCATTTTCAAGTGAAAGAGACAAATCGTCCACAAACTACTTAAATTTTATTAGAAAAAGTTAGTTTCTGACCCAAAATAACAACTATCCAACAAAACAGTTGAACTTTCAACCAAAATATATGAATTTCTAACACAATTGTTGAATTTCACAGCCTTTTAAAAAAGAAAATGAGAAAATTACTCCTAGGGACTGTCTATGTCTATCATATGTTTTCGGGGTAGCTTAATCCATATTCGGGGTCCGTTTTCTCGTCACGTCAGAATGTCCCCAAACCTAACAAAATAGGCCCGAAAGCTAATAAATCCTCTATTTATTGACCACTCAATCCCAATAAACCTATAACCTCTTAATCTCTCAAACCCTTAGAACTCTATTCCCACAACCCTATATCCTCAAAATGCCATAACCAACATTCTTTAATAACAATATAACCTCAAAACCCTATAACACGGTAAGATTGAGACTTCCGTTAGGGGAAAACTTTCATTTTGCCAAACCCAGGAACAACGACAAGGACGTAGTAGGCTTCTGTTTCCTTCGGAGTTATGACATTTTGAAGTTATGGAGTTGAGGGGTTACGGGTTCAAGGGTTTGAGGGTCACGTGATCCAAATCATTGATGTTCTGTGCAACAACTCTCATCCGCGCCAAAAGAGATTTCAATTTGATATTTGGGGTAACCCCTCGAAAAACAATAAGCTACGTTTGCATACAACATGTGTTTTAAATCAAGAACTTTTTCTTCCTAATTTTAAAATTTTTCGTTCCATCAAACCCGATACATTACCTTCGTATTTTTACAGAATCAAGTTCGAGATCATTCAGGATCCGCCGAGCAGGTGATGTGACTGAACCTGGAGATCAACCTCCTCTTCCTATCATGAACTTTTATATAAAAGGACTTAACGATCCACCTGTTGGCTGAGTAATATATTTCCACGGTAGACTCCTTGGAGTATATGATTATTTCAGGATTTCTCCATACACGCGAAATAAGGAATTGAGTATATTACAGGCACCCCACCAAGGTCAAACAGATTATAAGGCTCTGCCCATTTCAGAAACAAACTGGCAAATCCTAATAACTCAATGGGGTAAGGAAAAAGTAAATTGGTTCATCCGTCTGAGCTACCTGTCAGCTAAAACGATCAACTCCCTTGTCAACATCCGAGACACGGGTTCCATGCTAAAGCAGATAATGCAGGCGACTTGTCCAAATTGCGGATGGCTCGACTTAATCTTAACGAACTTCGGGAATCATCGTCCATTTCTAGTCAATCTATCCATCATCAGCGCACACCCAGGCGTACCGCTAAAAACTTATTGCAATCATTCCTAAGTCGTTTAAAAAAAATGCAAAACAGAAACTAATAGTGTTGGAAGAATCCTGAAGATATCCCTTGAATGCACTTTTATTTTTTGCTGATTGGCGTCATCGAAAAATCCTTTGGATCTTTTCATGTAGTAGGAAGGTCACCAAGACGGCGTTAAGAAGTTTGCCGGAAGAACCTTCACGTGTGTTAGATAAGCTTACCATAACCTGAAATAAATTTGAATGAATGATAGTTATATAGTATAAAAACAACTGCAGGAGCTTGCAATCTGATAAATCCATATAGAATGTTACATTAAGATAATGATCATGTTTTAACGTAACTCACAACCCGCAAGATGCGAATCTGACATTCCAGTGTTATTTCAAAATTGATTGCTAACCAGCTGTTAAAAGAACAGAATCGAATTTCAGAGAAAACCTGTTCTCTGGTTGTACATTGTATTTGATGAAAAAATATCCTCTGTTAGAGAATAGGAAATATCTGACATCCACGTTTAAACCTGCAAATCTCTATTTTTATTCAATTTTTTCTTGTAACAATGTTCGTCTGTAGGGCAAGCTTCAAGACCTATGTGTCCACTTGGATCGTGAATATTTGTTGATGACATACAAAAAAATAATCAAAAGAGTGTGTTGTTGATGATCTTCAGTACACTTCAAAATCCTACGCATTTCAGCAAACGTTCCACCGAGGCTAGAAGAATAGTTTAGACTTCACCTCAACCACGTCTCGTTTTCAGCTGTGCAAAGTGAAACTATGTCAGCACATTTAAATAAAATGTAAATCAGTTACGATAAATACAAGTTAAAAATGTTTTCAGCTTAAAAATCTTTTCTGGAATAGCTTGGACTATTATAGATAAATTACGAACTAAAATGTGACTGAAACATGTTAGGTCAACATTTTTCTTCAGTTTCATCCACTTAAAGGACAGTAGATTGCCCTAACTTCGTTTTATTGACCAGTTTTCAAGCCATCATAAGGTAATAAATGATCGAAGCAAGGTTGATTTTTTTCATTGCAAATATTTGGACTCGAATCGATGGACAGAGCTCTTCTCTTCTGTGGATAAACTCTTTGATAACGTGCATGTCGTATCTCATGATAGAGGTATTTTCCTGATTACGTATTTTATGAATAACTGTATGTTTTACCCTGGCAGACACTGTAAGATAAGAATATATATCTGTTACATATTTATGCAAAAAAATAACAACAAAATATATACAATATATGTAATGAAATCTATGTCTCCCTCACCAGCTTTCAGAAGACAAGTTTTTTAGGTTCAAAGCTAATCCAAAAAGATGAGTCTGATGTCGTTGAGTTCTGTTAGTTAGACTCTTCATCAAGGAGTAAGATTGACTACTTTAGCTTTCAAAACATGCCGCAGTGGTCCTAACGAACTAAGACTCTCCTTTCTCCGTATGTACCGCGCGGATAACCTAAGAATAGTATGGATAGTAGGGCCGGTCATTTTCAAGTTCATAACACTGAATTAGATAAAAACATAATGATAAATCGGTGAGACAATCGACGTTTTTTATGGATTGGTCAACTACATGGAGACCTGCTTGTTTGGCATGATGCCAATATTGTGCCAAATCGCAGAAAGTATATGGCGCGACTGCAAAATATGTGGTTCCAGAAACACCCAGAGCTTTCTCATCTTTCACAGCAAGTGTTATTTTGAGACCAACCTGCTGTTTGGCAAATTATGTCGATGTTAAGTCCAGCTCGACTCGCAAGTGATGTTGAGGCATGGCTAGTGCTATGTGCCTTCAACACAGTACCCACTACACTTCCAGGAAGTACGTTTCAGCTGTAACAACTGCACATGGTTTAAGAAATGATATGAATGATGATTCTTCATTTCGTATCAGAGCTCTCAAACTGCAAT